>JAJAGP010000208.1:383924-465505 GCA_025084515.1 Ancistrus triradiatus | reverse complement strand
CATGTTCTCAATATGGAAACTATTTATTTATTTTAGTGACTTTTTTACTTTACTAATACTTATTTGACAGTATGTTACTTGGCATATCACTTCACATATTTACTTTTTCTCGGCATATCACACAATTTTGTGCTTAGGTCTTAGGCAATGGCCTTTAGAATGGCTAAAATGGCCACAGGTTTGGCTAATTAATAGTCTTCTTTCACTCACTGCTAACAGTTTTTTAATATGAAGCATACAGACATGGTAGCTCCATAGACAATGATGTTTAAAAAACAGTTTCTCCATTATGACACTTTTTTGGGTTTCCACCTATCTAGCAAGTGAGTTAACCAAAATTTTGCCTTGTACTCCTAAGACACAGTCTAGGGCTGCAACTAACGATTATTTTAATAATCGATTAATCGGTCGATTATCTTTTCGATTAATTGATGAATCGGATTATTAAAAAAAAATTCCATGTCTTTATTCAGAAATATAACATGGAATAACAGAGCAAATAAGTGGTAACTGAATAATAATAAATGAAATGTATTAATAAATTAAAATAACAAATTAAATAGTGTGTATACTTGTATTTATTCTGTTTCTTCCTTCTTGGTGCCGTAACAAGATCATTTTCCCCTGTGGGATAATAAAAGGCTATCTTATCTTATCTTAATAAAGAAGAATAAATGCATCTCTGATGCAAACACTACATACAAACTCATTCACTCCCTTTCTTTAGGAACTTTGCATTGCAATGCAAAAATGTTATCATGTCAACATGCTCCTGGCTAAAGCTGGCTCTTTTTTTAGCTGTAAAATAGTATTTTTTGCTGCAGAAAATAGACGCTCAGACAGTGTTGGAGTACCAGGAATGCATAAATAGGACTTGGCTAGCTTGGCCAATATAGGATATCTGTTAACTCCATCACTGTCATTATCCAGCTAACAAGCAAAAACAGCATCACCCGTGCTGTGTCCGTTCGCATAGTGTGAGTGTGCCGTTACGTTTCTTCACTTCAAAACGGAACAAACTCGGGATATTGTGGTGACTTCCGCTGTTGTTGAGCTCCCTTCATCCTCATCGGTGACTACAACATGTTCCCTTTTTGAGGGCTGTATCAGCACCGGAGTGCTCCTGTACCAGGTCAAATCACTTTTGCAAAGCTTGCATGTTAGACATTTTTAGTTGTGTGAAGCGTGAATTGTCCTACACTTTTGCGGACTTAAGCCGAACCTTCTTCTCTGCGTCGGTCATGTTTCATTTGTAGAATTCATTCCATTCTTAATGCTAACTTACTTTGAATGTTCCGCGTTCGTGCGGAGGGACATATAAATCATGCGACACAACGAATTGATAATGAAATTCGTTGTTGACACTTTCAATAATCGATTATTATCGATTTTATCGATTCATTGTTGCAGCCCTAACACAGTCAATAAGGAAATTGACTGTATCCAAATTAGTTTCATGTTTTTGACCCTGATTACCTTGGCCAGGGTTGCAGGGGATCTCCAGTGCATGTCCCTTTAATTCACAGGGCACTGCCGATCATGTACTCTGGGTGTGGCCCAAGTTCATTGCAGGAATGGGTAGGGGTTGGTGTTGTATTTCCTCTTCCGGCGTCCCCTCTTTCAGGCAATGCCAATTCACTGTTTTAGCAGGCCACCGCTAGAAAATGTATGTAGCAGTAACACTGCACCAGCCGAGCTTCTCCATAAACAAATGGTTTGCTAAATTTTTGCTTCTGCTCATGTAAAGCACTTTGTAAAATATTGTTTGAAAAACTGCTATATAAATAAAGCTTATTATTATTATTATTATTGTTGGAGTACAAGGCTGCTTTGCTCAGAGCCCTGACCCTAGCTCATACACCTTCGAAGTTAATTTGAATGCCAACAGTATGCTTAGCAGTCAGGCCTCACAGTCATGTTTGAAAATCGAGTGGAAAGACTTTGTTGAAGAGTTGGACAAGCTCTATACTAATACCGTTTTTTGGTATGTATTATTTGGATGTAATTTTAGCTTATATAGATATATATGATTATAATAGTAAGCATGTTGGAAATATGTGTGCTTATGCATGTAGTTAATGCAAAGTAAATCAATATTCGTGAAAATAAGTTAAAGAAAAAAAGCCACCCGCCGGCGGAGCCCTAGTTCCGCCGTTTTTTGGGATGTATTATTGGATGTAATTTACTATATAGATATAAGTGATTTATAATAGTAGAAGAGAGAGTTGGAAATATGGTGTGCTTATTGCATGTAGTTAATGCTCAAAGTAAATCATATCGATTCGTGAAAAATGAGTTACAGAAAAAAAAATATGTAAACAAAACATCAAAGTATGAGATAAATCAATATTTATGGCACAGTAAAATACATACCTGCGAAACCTTCTTTAATTTGACCAGTTGTTTATGCTACAGTGTCTGCAGTTAAAAGACAGAATTTTATTTCCTATTTTAATTTTTATAATAGTTGGTCATTAAAGCAAACGGATGTTGATTGAATGGTTGATAAATGGCACTTGTCTGTATGTACTTACCAGATAACCATGTAGTGATGCCCAGTGCATTTTAGACCTATTTAAAATCAGGCTGACCAATCAGAGCTCGGTTGTCAGGCAGAAGAGCTCATTCTAATAGCAGCAGAGCACAAGAGATTATAGGACAAGCAACATGTTGACTATAAAAACATGGATATTAAAGAAAATATCTGGCAGAATATAGCTGAAAGGAGGGGAGTGATGGTGTAAACCTTGCAGTATGGAATCGTTTCTTGTTTATTTAAGTGCATTCTAATCTGTTCATGCACACCCAGAACAATATCGCTTCCTGCACTAATCTTCGCTCGTGTCATTGTGTTTTTTTTTAAAGTTGATTATATGAAAAAGACATGGCGAAATCTTCATGACATGTTAAGAGAAGGGAAATTAAAGAAGCAAAAGCGGACACGGAGTTTTCAGTGTTAGACAGAAAACGCATCGGACTTGGTGTGAAGGTCCAACTATGTTTAAAAATCACACTCGGTGTGAAAAGGCCTTTAACTTGTATATGTCCAGAAAACATCCTGTTCAGCGGCCTTTTCACTGTCATAATGTGTTAAATCACAAACCACAATAAATACCAATGTGAATTGCTTATTAATGCATCAGGTTTTGCTTCTTGTGTGAGCCATTAGTTTTTATACATTTTTAAAACAAATTCTGTAATTTTCAGAATGATTTACATTGTAGCACATTGTGTACAGCATATAGCAAGCTTCTAAACCACCTTTTGTCTCCTAATGTAGCTAGGTGGTAATGATGGGTTCTTATAGGGTTTCATTAATGTTCCTTGTACTTTTGTTTTTTTAACAAACTCATGTTTTGTGGACATGAAGCTGGTCTGAACCTTGGGTGAAACTTAAATTGTTAACCTGCTTTAATGTTTCATTAAATGGAATCCTTCATCCCTGTTTTGAAGGTGTCACTCTCAGTAGTCTGCTGGGCAGGAAGGGCAGCCTGGAGAAGATGCACGATTACTGGGATGTAGGATTTTATTTGGGAGCTGGCATTCTGGCCAACGAGCACAAGAAAGTCATCGAAGCTTCAGAGAAACTCTATCGACTCAAAGCACCAATGTGGTGAGTGTGGAAGGATGGAGTTTATGCCACACATTCGCCTGGGGTGCTAATACTTCCATTTGGACCTTAATGTGGATCGTGACATTTAATCAGAACCAAAGTCATCATATCATATTAGGGATACAGTCAACCAAAATCGGGTACTACAGTGGTGCTTGAAAGTTTGTGAACCCTTAACAATTTTCTATATTTCTGCATAAATATAACCTAAAACATTATCAGATTTTCACACAAGTCCTAAAAGTAGATAAAGAGAACTCCGTTAAACAAATGAGATATAAATATTATAATTGCTCATTTATTTATTGAGGAAAGTGATCCAATCTTACATATTATATAGAGGTGGGAGAAGTATACAAGTTCCTTACTTAAGTAAAAGTATTACTAATCTGATTTTAAAAAATATTCCAGTAAAAGTTGAAGTATGGCTTATGTTTAACCCAAGTAGAAGTATAAAAGTAAAGTCTACTAAATGTACTTAAAGTAAAAAAACTATTTCTTTATAAACCTTTCCAAGTTGTTGAAGCAGGAAGAGGTTCACATCCATGACACTGATGGTACACTGCGATTGCGTCTTTAATAAACCTAGTATTCTGATTGGTGCTTCATTAGGAGCCTAACTAGGATTGCCTAAATAAAAAAGAAAAAAAAACAGGTAGATAAAATGGATAAATAAATAAATTCATAAAAGCAAGCAACAAGCCTGTTTTGAAAATGCAGTGAGTAAAAAGTAAAAAAAATAGTTCTGAAATGTAGTAAGTAAAAAAACACCAAAAAACTGTTAAATTACAGGAATAATCAAATAAATTACTGATACCTAAAAACATACTTAAGTACAGAAACGAAGTACTTGTACTTTATTTACCACCTCTGTTAATATATAACTGATATAAAGCTGAAGGCTGGAGAGTCCATTTATAGCTCCTATAAGGAAATTAGAAGTAGGAGCATCATGTGTTTTTAGTATGGAGTACAAACAGTTACAAAAAGAATAAGCTGTTAAACTGCAAATGTGTAAATAAAATGAAAATGTGTCAGTTTTGGAAGACTACATTACTATAATTGAAATAATACAGCCCAGGGTGTGCAGATATTGGAAAACACTTAACAAGAGGGTGATTATTGGTGATTGCACCTATTTTTATTTATCTATTTTTTTTTTTGTACCTTCCTGTCATGTTCATTATGGATTTTGTTATAGGTATGTGGGATCCCTCATGGAGACATACATCTTGTACAAGCAGTTTGCCAAGCCGGTGGAGCTGAAGCACCCCAAGCAGGAGTTGGTGGACTTTTGGATGGAGCTGCAGGTTCAAGCGTGCAAACCTACTGTGTCCACAGAGTATTGCCCGGTAAGAGTGTGAAGAGACGCTAGAGTTTAAGTCTTGTTTTGTCCTATCATTGCAACATTTTTTTCTCATGTGTTTCAATATGTGTGTAGAATGGAAAAGGTATATATAATAACCTTCTTATTTTCAGTTTCAGTAACATCCGGTCCACTTACCCCCTTTATAAAATAAAACATCCTTGTTTTAAATACATCATGCAATAACTTCACAGAGACGGACGAATTCGGAACTAAAACAGCCTACTTCTCCAGTTCTGCTCAATGCAGGCCCGGTTTATAGTGTGCTCCTTATGTATGCCTTTGAAAAATGGTTGCCATAAATAAATATATAATCAAAACATTGTGTGAAAATATGGAAGAGGCAAAAAGCATTGTAATCTAACAGCCTCAAAGCACTGAATATAAACATGGAAACGTTTATTGAGGCATTGAATGAACGCAAGTTGATCTTGTAACCAATCTATTTGACGACCATTATGTGTCAGTAACAGCGTCTTTGTCTGAAAACTCTAGAGTGAACCACCAATGCATTGGTTTTTAGGAGGTTGTAATGAACCAAAACACTGAGTTCTGCAATGGTTGCTTTTTCAGGTTCTGATCCTCGAGCCTACAAAAGTGTTCCAGCCCAGCGTAGTAAGCGTGAATGAGGAGGACGAGAGTCGCACTGTGCAGCTTAGGCATGTTGCATCGCTGCAGGTAAGCAGGTGTTGAGCTATTAACATGAAAACAAAAAATATGTAATTGATGATACTGATGATATGTCAAAAATTGTATTTTCTGGGATTTTGTTGATAACGATAATTAGACAACACTTTGGTAGTGTACAGTGGTGCTTGAAAGTTTGTGAACGCTTTAGAATTTTCTGTATTCCTGTGTAAATATGATCTAAAATAACATCAGATTTTCACATAAGTCCTAAAAGTAGATAAAGACAACCCAGTTAAACAAATGAGACAAAAATATTATACTTTGCTGTCGCTGGGCAACACGGACCTTCAACTCCCTCCACAAATTTTCTATGGGGTTGAGGTCTGGAGACTGGCTAGGCCACTCCAGAACCTTGACATGCTTTTTATGGAGCCACTCCTTCGTGGCCCAATCAGTGTGTTTGGAATCATTGTCATGCTGGAAGACCCAGCCATGTTCCATCTTCAATGCTCTCACTGATGGAAGGAGGTTTTGGCTTAAAATCTCACGATACATGGCCCCATTCATTCTTCATTTAACACGGATCAGTCGTCCTGTCCCCTTTGCAGAAAAACAGACCCAAGGCATGATGTTTCCACCACCATGCTTCACAGTAGGTATGGTGTTCTTGGGATGCGATCAGCATTCGTCTTCCTCCAGTTGAGTTTTTACCAAAAAAGTTCTATTTTGGTTTCATTTGACCACATGATATTCTCCCAATCCTCTTCTGGATCAACCATATGCTCTCTGGCAAACTTCAGACGAGCCTGGACATGTACTGGCTTAAGCAGGGGGACACGCCTGGCACTGCAAGATCTGAGTCCCTCACTCGGCGTAGTGCGTTACTGATGGTAGCCTTTGTTACTTTGGTCCCAGCTCTCTGCAGGTCATTCATCAGGTCCCTCCGTGTAGTTCTGGGATTTTTGCTCACCGTTCTCATGATCATTTTGACCCCACAGAAATGAGATCTTGCGTGGAGCCCCAGATCGAGGGAGATTATCAATGGACTTTCATTTTCTTACAATCGTCTCACAGTTGATTTCTTCAGACCATTGTCTATTGTAGATTCACTTTTCCCAGCCTGCTGCAGGTCTACAATTTTCTTTCTGGTGTCCTTTGACAGCTCTTTGGTCTTGGCCATGGTTGAGTTTCGAGTCTGACTGTTTGAGGCTGTGGACAGGTGTCTTTTATACAGATAACGAGGTCAAACAGGTGCCATTAATACAGGTAACGAGTGGAGGACAGAAGAGCTTCTTAAAGAATAAGTTACAGGTTTGTGAGAGACAGAAATCTTGCTTGTTTGTGGGTGTCCAAATACTTATTTTCCACCATGATTTACAATTAAATTCTTTAAAAATCTTACAATGTGATTTCCTGGATTTTTTTCTCATTTTGTCTCTCATAGCTGTTTACCTATGATGAAAATTACAGTACAGACCTCTCTCATCTTTCTAAGTAGGAGAACTTGCACAATCAGTGGCTGACTAAATACTTTTTTTTGCCCCACTGTAGTTCAGATGTGACCTAATGAAGCGTGTTAGGAACAAGGACATATTAATGCACTGCAGTGAATAAAACCATAACAGTCTGTGTGTAATGAACAAGAAATACATTGACATGTAATCAGAAAGAATAAATATTTAATAGTTAATTTGCAAAGGCAGAGAAACCATGGAGTGTTGCAGCAATGTGTTATGCTTGGTAAATACTATACTGTGTCCCCCACTGATTATCACAAGTGAGTCATGGTATGCAAGCTTGTGTTTATGTTCATGCATGTGATTCACTCTCATGAGTTGAACTTTGCCTTGGGGGTTGAGTCGGGATAGACCAAGGGCGACATGAGTGGGACTTTTCCTGGCCATCAGCAATCCGTGGAGTGAGGTATGTTTCCCCCTGGGTCGGGGGACAGGTTTCTCACATTATCCTACATGTAGTTTGTTCCTTGCCACCGCCCAAACTCTGCTTGCTCACCATGGGGCTGTGAGGTCTAGTATTTGTAAAGCTTCTCTGTGTGACAGTGCTCATGAGTTGAATTTGCCTTGTCTTGCGTAAAATCAGAAAGGGCTACATGAGTGGACTTTATTTCCTGCATCAGCAATCCGTGGAGTGAGGTAATGTTCTCACTTCTCACATATCCTCCATGTAGTTTTTTTCCTTGCCACCGCCAACCTATGCTTGCTTCACATGGGGCTGTGAGGTCTAGATATTTGTAAAGCTTCTTGTGACAGTGCTCTATTGTATAACAGCACTGTATAAATAAATCAGGCAAGGACTACATTTACATTTCTATATATGGACAGTCTTTTCATCGGAAGAAGCTTAGAGTAGACACTGAGCTGTTTAAGGTTCCTGCTTAAGGGCCCAACAGTTGCAGCATGACAAGAGATGGAGCTGAAACTTGAGGATTTTGACTATATAACATTTTATGCCATAGCACTTCCATATAATTTGTGCTTGCTGCAGTTTGTGGCTAATGCCCACAGTTAATGTGTTAACTTTAACACGTTAAAAAAAACCCCAAATTAATAATATTACCCAGTTTGACCCCAACTGCCTCTCGTAAATCATGGACAGATTTTTTGCCTGGCTGAAAAACAGAGGAAAGACATTTTGCTGAAACATGCACAGGCAGTTTTCTTATTTGTGTGAGTAACTTTTCAAACAGTTTACAGTCGAGCTGTTTTACATTCACTTTGTAGCAGACATTACTTTTTAGCTGTTTAGCTGTGTGGTTTTTTTCTGCCAAGTCTCCAATTCATTACTTGCATTGCCAGGCTGTATTAATCAATGCCAAGCACACCCAGAGACTTTCTTTCTACTCAGCGAATCTCGACTTTCTACTGAAATCATCCAAAAAAAAAAATGTTCATACATTTTTTTTCCAATATGTTATTTGTATTTATCTCCCTCCAAGAATACAAGTAAATCCCAGTATTTTAAACATGTGATTAAAATCATTATTTTTTTAATAGATTGATAACACTAGAAAATGTATATAAAACCGTACTTACCTTGAGTGGGCAGGGCATTTAATTTGTTTACTTTGTGAAAGCCACAAAGAAGGATTGTGGAGGAGCGGGACATTTCAGAGGCAACTACTCCTCGCAGACAACTTAAGATGAGGAAGTTTTGTGATTAAAAGGAGGTTGACCTCATCTTAGAATTAAGCATACCACGCAGTATTTCGAAAAGCCAAAATAAATGTGCTGCATCCAGTGGTGAAACATGTTTTTGTGTTTTAAAAAAAACAAATCCAGATGCCACCTCACATTGGCAAAGGTTTGGCTGAATGCTTTGCTAAAGCGACTCTGCATGAAGAATTCTAGTAGCTGGAAGAAAAGTGATGGCAGTTATGTTTTGCTGCTATGTGGTGGTTGTTTCATATTTTTATTTGTTTTATTTATTTGTTTATGCTGACCTATAGTTAGCAGTTAAAAAAAAAAAATATATATATATAATATATAATATATATATATATATATATATATATACAGTATGTGTATATATATATATCAACATGATCTGCTGAAGTTCAAACTGAGTATCAAAATGGGGAAGAAAGGTGAATTTAGTGACTTTGAATGTGGCATGGTTGTTGGTGTTAGATGGGCTGATCTGAGTATTTCAGAACCTGCTGATCTTCTGGGATTTTCACACACAGTCATCTCTAGGGTTTACAGAGAGTGGTCCGAAAAAGAGAAAATATCCGTTGAGCAGCAGTTCTCTGGGCCGAAATGCCTTATTGTGCAAGAGGTCAGAGGAGAATATCCAGACTGGATTGAGCTGAAAGAAAGGCAACAGTCACTCAGATAACCACTTGTTACAACAGAGTTCTGCAGAAGAGCATCTCTGAGTGCACAACACATCAAACCTTGAAGCAGATGTTCTACAGCAGTAGATGCTCACCCTGGGTTAGGTGACTCCTGACACCTAACAGGCAAATGAGGCTACAATTTACACAGGCTCACCAAAACTGGACAAGGGAAGACAGAAAAATGTTTCCTGGTCTGATGAGTCTTTCTTTTTGCCACGACATCCACATGTTTAGTCAGAATTTGGCATAAAAATTATGAAAGCATGGATCCATACTGCCTTGTATCAATGGGTCAGGCTGCTGGTGGTGGTATAATTGGGTGGGGGGATATTTTCTTGGCACACTTTTAACCCCTTAAAGGCAATTGAGCATTGTTTAAATGCCACAGACTACCTGAATATTGTTGCTGACCATGTCCATTCCTTTATGACCACGTTGTACCATCTTCTGATGGATAATTCCAACAGGATAACGTGCCATGTCACGAAGCTCAAATCACCTCAAACTATTTTCTTGATCATTACCATGAGTTCACTGTACTCAAATGGCCTCCACAGTCACCAGATCTCAATCCAATAGAACACCTTTGGAATGTGGTGGAACGTAAGATTCACATCATGTGCAGCCCGAAGAATCTGCAGCAACTGTGTGATGCTATCACATTAATATGGACCAAAATATCTAAGGAATGTTTCCAGCACTTTGTTGAATCTATGCCACGAAGAAGTAAGGCAGTTCTGAAGGCAAACTGAGGTACTAGCAAGGTGTACCGTATATAGTGACCGAGTCTGTCCTCACATAGACTCTAAATGAAGTGCTAAATAAGGAAACGGTTTCTTTTTCCTAATATAGTAACTCTGTGGAATGCAGACATTTGCAGCTGTGTCACAATGTATTATCATAAGTTTTTCCAGACAGCTGTTGGTTATTTCCTGATTCTTCTTCGAATGTATTATCTGCTATATTTGCAACTTCCTTTTAGAACTAGACCTGAGTCATTAATGTTGTGTTGGCTGCAGATGCAAATTTAGTTCAATGAAGTTAAATATCTGTACCTTGTTTAGTCCAAACCCAGTCACTCTTTAGAGTGTCGAACGCCTTGTGTTCCAAACGCATGTCTGCAACACAAATCACGAGTTGGGTTTAGAATCTTAGATCAGATCTGATCAGCATCTCATAAAAACAGGCCTTACATTTGTCTGTGCTGAGTTTTACCTCTTCTTTATCTTGACCCATATTATACCTTTGTAAACATTCTACATTTACTATATTGGGGAGGGACTATTGCATGCTTATGCCTGCTCCCTGTGTTCTCAGAGGTAGAACCAAAGCGCTTGTGACAGCCATGAATAAGTGGAGTAAATACAGTAAATAGCTGTCATAAAACAAAGTCCAAGGTAAAGAACACATCTTGTCTGCTAAATCATAGAGATATTTGTCAAGACGAGACTAAAGTGGGGACTACAATAAGTAATACATCACAGTGTGTGATGAAAAACATGAGGTAATTTGGTAAATATGGCTGAACTGGATGGAAATACATTTATAAAGCACCTGTTGAACATTAGAATCACACCAGGCCAACATCCACTGAATTCAGCAAGACCTGGTCAATATTCATTAAATTCCTTCAACAGTACCGTATTTTTCGGACTATAAGACGCACTTAAAATCCTTTAATTTTCTCAAAAATCGACTGTATCAGTTTTAAGTTGCTCTGGATAAGAAATGTTATTGGATAAGAAATGTTATTGTTATGGTTATTTTTTTTCTCCCTTTTATTGAAGGCCTTATATAACCATGACATATGTAAGAATATTAAGAATAAATTATTATATTAAGAATAAACCATTGTACGTCCTCCAAAGATGGGGGTGGTGGCAGGGTAAAACAAAATAATTAATTAAAAAAAGACACCAGGTCTCCATATAAAACCCATCCCATCCAGATGATTGTTACAGGTCCATATTTGCTGTTATATATCCATTTAAAATTAGAATTTGTGATGCAAGAAGGATCATCTTTATTCAGTGTTTTGATCCATTTAAGTCACATATTGTGTCACTCCGAGTGTTTTTTTTTTTCATCTGTGCAACATAACACTCCACCCTATGCTCATCAACAATGAAGCTTTAATGCAGTCATTACATTTGTCATTGACTGCTGCTGTTCACATTTCAGTGGCCTCCCTCACAAACTGCTTAACCCACTTTAACATTCAGCAGCTATTTTGTTTTGTATTTATAAGATGGCATGCATACCAGTCACGCACTTTCATAGCCCTAAGTGGTCTTGCTCCTACAGACCTGTGAGACCTGTTTCCTTCCCACACCTTCAGATCCTTCAGCACTGGATTTCTGATCCTTCTGTTACACTTCCATATTTGGGTGTTAGGTTGTACAGTGCTATAGTACATAACCTTTGGAACTATCTTCCTAAATCATTACCAGAGCTCTCCTTACTTTCTCCTTTCAAATCAAATCTTAAAACCTTCCTCTTTTCTGATTGGTTTTTGTTCTTCCCTTGTTTCTCTTAACCTTTTAACCTTTTTTATGTAAAGTGCCCTTGAGCTGTGAAAGCTACTATATAAACTGAAAGTATGATAATGATGATAATAATAATAATAATAATAATAGTAGCAGTTATTACTATAACTATAGTAGTGTCACTACATGTCTTGACTGGTGTGCTAAATGTTGTGCAACTCTAACAGCATTTCTAAATTCGATGAGCGGAGCTGCTTCCTGTATGTGCTTTACAACTCCGATGACTTCCAGCTGTGCTTTCCCAGTGATCTGCACTGCAAAGGGTGAGTGCCAGAAGAAAACACAGTGATGGACTGTAATGTTCTTCTCCTGTGTTTACACCAGGCTCAAACTCTTAAAGGAATAGTGTAGCATTTTATCTAACTGATCTCATATCTATCCTTTTAAGTATGTTTAATGGCCATATAGATTCATTTCAACATTTTAGCTGTACTGAGAATAACAGGCACTCTGCCAACCCTAACCTACGTATAGTTGAAGACTTTGAGCTGCCTAAAAGCCTTAAGCTGTAGTACGTGAAGGTTACAACACATAGGCTTGTTCCTGTAAATGAAATCAGTATGCTTTCACTTTTGTCATACCTCATAATAATTAACT
Source organism: Ancistrus triradiatus (assembly GCA_025084515.1). NCBI lineage: Eukaryota > Metazoa > Chordata > Actinopteri > Siluriformes > Loricariidae > Ancistrus > Ancistrus triradiatus. The sequence continues at coordinate 452,897 of JAJAGP010000208.1, read as the reverse complement.
TCTGGTAATAAGAATGTGTCATGATGCAACAGAAATATAATTACATATACATATATTTATCTACCTATACAAAAATTGAAAAGAGAACTAATGTTTACCTGTGAATGAGACATGTTAATGGCTTATTTCCTTAATGTGCTTTGCTTGGCTCATGTGTTCTCGTTCTCTGTTCCTAGATTCTGTGAGCTGGTGAACTCTGTGATAAGTCAAAGTGATGGTGCAGTAGATGACTCCAGCTCGGACAGTTCAGGACTGTTAGAGGTAAGCACAGCTGTGTTGCTGAATTGTCTGTCCTCGCGAACACACACACACACACACACACACACACACACGCATAAATATGACCTAAAACATCATCAGATTTTCACACAAGTCCTAAAAGTACATAAGGAGTATATTAAAGATTAAGTGTATATAAAGAGAGTATATAAAGAGTATATAACAAAAATATTATACTTGGTCATTTATTTATTGAGGAAAATGATCCAATATTACATATTAATGAGTGGCAAAAGTGTGTTAACGTTTAGAATTAGCAGTTAATTAGAAGGTGAAATTAGAGTCAGGTGTTTTCAGTCAGTGAGATGACAATAAGGTGTGAGTGGGCACCCTGTTTTATTTAAAGAACAGGGATCTATCAAAGTCTGCTCTTCACAACATGTTTGTGGAAGTGTATCAAAGGAGAACAAGGAGATTTCTGAGGATTTCAGAAAAAGAGTGGTTGATGCTCATCAGGCTGGAAAAGGTTATAAAACCATCTCTAAAGAGTTTGGACTCCACCAATCCATAACCAGACAGATTGTGTTCAAATGGAGGAAATTCAAGACCATTGTTATCCTCCCCAGGAGTGGTCGACCAACAAAGATCACTCCAAGAGCAAGGCGTGTAATAGATGGTGAGGTCACAAAGAACCCCAGGGTAACTTCTAAGCAACTGAAGGCCTCTCTCACATTGGCTAATGTTAATGTTCATGAGTCCACCATTAGAAGAACACTGAATAACAATGGTGTGCATAGCAGGGTTACAAGGAGAAAGCCACTGCTCTCCAAAAATAACATTGCTGCTGATCTGCAGTTTGCTAAAGATCACATTGACAAGCCAGAAGGCTATTGGAAGAATGTTTTGTGCATGGATGAGACCAAAATAGAACTTTTTGGTTTAAGATTAAAGTGTTATGTTTGGAGAAAGGAAAACACTGCATTCTAGCATAAGAACCTTATTCCATCTGTGAAACATGGTGGTGGGGGGGAAAGAAGGGGGGGGAAAATTTTTCTTTTTTTTTTCTTCTTTCTTTCTTTTTTTTTTTTTTTTTTTTTTTTTTTTTCTTTGGAGAGAAGGAAAACACTGCTTCAGCATAAGAAACCTTATTCCATCTGTGAAACATGGTGGTGGTAGTATCATGGTTTGGGCCTGTTTTACTACATCTGGACCAGGACGGCTTGCCATAATTGATTGAACAATGAATTCTGAATTATATCAGAGAATTCTAAAGGAAAATGTCAGGACATCTGTCCATGAACTGAATCTCAAGAGAACTTGAGTCATGCAGCAAGACAACGACCCTAAGCACACAAGTCGTTCTACCAAAGAATGGTTAAAGAAGAATAAAGGTAATGTTTTGGAATGGCCAAGTCAAAGTCCTGACCTTAATCCATTCGAAATGTTGTGGAAGGACCTGAAGCGAGCAGTTAATGTGAGGAAACCCACCAACATCCCAGAGCTGAAGCTGTTCTGTACGGAGGAATGGGCTAAAATTCCTCCAAGCCGGTGTGCAGGACTGATCAACAGTTACAGGAAACGTTTAGCTGCAGTTATTGCTGCACAGGGGGGTCACACCAGATACTGAAAGCAAAGTTTCACAAGCAACTTTTGCCACTCACTAATATGTAATATTGGATCATTTTCCTCAATAAATAAATGACAAAGTATAATGTTATTGTCTCATTTGTTTAACTGGGTTCTCGTTAGCTACTTTTAGGACTTTGTGGGAAAATGGGATTATGTTTTAGGTCATATTTATGCAGAAATATAGAAAATTTTAAAGGGTTCACAACTTTTCAAGCACCTATATATATTTATATATAGAGAGAGATAGAGAGAGAGAGAGAGAGAGAGAGAGAGAGAGAGCAAGAGCGAGGTGTGCACCTCTTTAGATAATCACATGGCAGAAACTGTATGCATTGAAGTATGTAGACATGGTCAAGACGAGCTGCCTCAAACCAAGCATCAGAATGGGGAAGAAAGATGATTTATATGACTTTGAATATGACATGATTGTTGCTGATTGTTGTTTACAGAGAATGGTCTGAAAAAGAGAAAATACTCTGTGGGCAGCAGTTCTGTAGGCAAAAATGCTTTGTTGATGCTAGAGGGATGATAATGGCCAGACTGGTTTGAGCTGATGGAAAAGCAATAGTAACTCAAATAACTACTCGAGGTATGCAGAAGAGCGTTTCTGAATTCACAACAAATCAAATCTTGAAGCAGATGGACTACAACAGCAAAAAACCAGACTGGGTGCCACTCTGTCAGCTAAGAACAGGCAACTGAGGCTGCAATTCACACGGGTTCACCAAAATTGGGCAAGAGAAGATCTGAAAATGTGGTGTGATGAGTCGAGATTTTCGCTCTGACATTCGGATGGTAGTTTGGAGTAAACAACAATGAAAGCATGGCTCCATCTTGCCTTGCTTTGTATCGACTGTTAAGGCTGGTGGCAGTGGTGTAGTGGTTTGGGGGATATTTTCTTGGCACACTTTTTACGCGATTTACAGTTGAGCAAAGCATTTCGATTTAAACCATTTAGCAGATGCCCTTGTCATGGATGACAATTTTACAAGGTTTAGTCCAAGGTAATTGTAGGTTAAGGGCCTTCCTTAAGCGTCCTACAGTGGCAGTGCTGAAAACGAGAACTGCTAGGTGCTATTTTAGACAGTGCACCCACCCTTACTATATTTAAAGACAATGAATACATTTAGATTGATGTGCACTTTAGTATTCTGGTAATGGAGCAAGAGTTGCTCTACTTGAATCCCTTGCACTCAGACCTCTTTGAGTAGCAACTCTACAGACTTTGACTTTCCCCTGGAGGGAATTGTGCTGCCATGGTTCAGATCCACCTGTCTGCCTCCTTACAGGGAAATGTCACTGTAAATCAGGGCAAGAGTCATTCTGACTGATCACCTGATCACTGTAATGGAACATTTCTATCCTAATGTGGGTCTCTTTAAGAGTGATAACAGCCCCATTCAAATGGCACATGGACTTTAGTGTCATGAGGAGGAAAACAATGTAAATAATATCTTATGGCCTTTAGAGCCACCAGCTGTCTGTAAGATAACAATGTGTCTGCCTCCAGTTCAGTTCCAGAAACTAAGAACAGAATCTGTCCCAAGGTATAGTGACGTCTGTTTTTGGTGGCTCGTGGTGTTGTTATATTTAGATGTTAACTGCATGATTTTTATTGCTTTAATTAGGATTGGTAAGATTTTTGTGCTTGCTCTTATTTGATTCTAAAGAAATAGTTTCCCTTTTCAATAATTTTCCATTGAAATGCTGTATTTTCATATACTGTGTTTCAATTTTCCATTAAAATACAGTCATATGAGTAGACTACAGTGGTGCTTGAAAGTTTGTGAACCTTTGCTTTCAGTATCTGCTGTGACCCCCTTGTGCAGCAATAACTGTAACTAAACGTTTCCTGTAGCTGTTGATCAGTCCTGCACACCGGCTTGGAGGAATTTTAGCCCATTCCTCCGTACAGAACAGCTTCAGCTCTGGGATGTTGGTGGGTTTCCTCACATTAACTGCTCGCTTCAGGTCCGTCCACAACATTTTGATTGGATTAAGGGCAGGACTTTGACTGGGCCATTCCAAAACATGAACTTTATTCTTCTTTAACAGTTCTTTGGTAGAACGACTTGTGTGATTAGGGTCGTTGTCTTGCTGCATGACCCACCTTCTCTTGGGAATCAGTTCATGGACAGATGTCCTGACATTTTCCTGTATAATTCTCTGATATAATTCAGAATTCATTGTTCCATCAATGATGGCAAGCCGTCCTGGCCCAGATGCAGCAAAACAGGCCCAAACCATGATGCTACCACCATCATGTTTCACAGATGGAATAAGGTTCTTATGCTGGAATGCAGTTTTTTCCATTCTCCAAACATAACACTTTAATCTTAAACCAAAAAGTTCTATTTTGGTTTCATCCATTTACAAAACATTCTTCCAATAGCCTTCTGGTTTGTCCACGTAATCTTTAGCAAACTGCAGACGAGCAGCAAAGTTCTTTTTAAAGACTAGTGGCTTTCTCCTTGCAACCCTGCCATGCACACCATTGGTGTTCAGTGTTTTTCTGATGGTGTACTCATGAACATTAACATTAGTCAATGTGAGAGAGGCCTTCAGTTGCTTAGAAGTTCCCCTGGGGTCCTTTGTGACCTCGCCAACTATTACATGCCTTGCTCTTGGAGTGATCTTTGTTGGTCGACCACTCCTGGGGAGGGTAGCAATGGTCTTGAATTTCCTCCATTTGTACACGATCTGTCTGACTGTGGATTGGAGCAGTCCAAACTTTTTAGAGATGGTTTTGTAACCTTTTGATGAGCATCAACAACTCTTTTTCTGCGGTCCTCAGAAATCTCCTTTTGTTCGTGCCATGATACACCTCCACACCTGGGTTTTCTTTATCTACTTTTAGGACTTGTGTGAAAATCTGATGTTTTAAGTCAAATTTATGCAGAAATATGGAAAACTCTAAAGGGTTCACAAACCTTCAAGCACCACTGTATTACCTTTATTAGTCAGTAACATTATTTTCAGTATCTTATTTTGTTTGCTGCGGTTCTCATCGCTAATTTGTTAAAGAAGGCTTGTCTAGAACCGAAAACTATGAGCACCGAGCAAATGTTTCCCATAAGGAATAATGTAAATAGAGTGAGTTCACTCCAGACTTCAGAAAATCCCCACATGAGGCATTATATGCATCAATTGAGTTGTATTGTACAGGTGCTCCCTGATTTATGAAGGGGTTACAGTCCAACAAATCCATATAAGTCTATACTCTATCATAGCAGAGCTGACCTTATTGTTTAAAACACTTGTACATTAACCTACAGTTGGCCAAAATCATGAACACAAAGCTTATTCTATAATAAACTGTTGAAAATCTAATGTAATTTAATGAGTAATGGATTGAAAGTGAAAAGTAATGGCAAAACACTTACGCTATTGGTGAACTCCAGGCACTAGATACTAATGTTAACTGCTCAGCCTGACAGTGATCTGGAGGACTCAGGTTTTAGGACAAATGGGGACTTATTTGCACTAAGAATACAGTGCTGTAGGTGTGAAATCAAAGAAAAGCATGAGAAAAATAGCAAAGGTCTTCACTGAGAAACAGCTATTGTGAGACTGAATCACTGTGTAGTGAATCGTGAATTTTGAATCATGAACTGTGAAAGAGTTTCAGCAGGAATGAGTCATGCAGCTCAACTCATACAAACTTAAGCAAGTGTGGCAAGTACCGAGACACATTTTTCTAGTCTAAATGAGTGAAGCATATAAGGAATGGTTGGATCCCGTCTGTCCCCTGTGCTGCCGGTTAGGCCTCGGCTACCTGTGACCCTGAATTGGTTTAGGTGGATATGACAATGAACAAATGTTCTAATTAATAGTTGTGTCACCACACCCACTGTATCCAGTATGACTACTCCTTCTATGCCATTCAAGACTGGAGATTAAGAATAGTACTACACTGACTGGTCCAAAAATAATTTGCACACAAACATTTTGTTGTACCACCTTTAGTTTGGTAATAGCGTGCATTTGCTGTGCTCTTGTTTTGACAACTTTATGTAACGTTACAACATTTATTTCCATCCAGATTTACAGATCTTGTATTGATGATGGGATATATGAAGCACTCCATAAAGTCTTCTCCAGCACATCCCATAGACTTTCAGTGGTGTTAAGATCAGGATTCTGTGGGGGCCAATTCATGTGTGAAAAAGATTCCTTATGTCACTCCTTCACAGTTTCATCTCAATCAATCTTGGCATTGTCGTCCTGGAATATGTGCCATCAGAAAGAAAAAAATCCATTGATTGGATAACCTAGTCATGCAGTGACTTAAATTTCTGTCCAGTTACTCAGCTGACTTCATTATATTGCCACATTGTTAAATCTAAGCTTGACCAATTGAAGCAACCCAGATCATAACTGTGTCTCCAGAGTCTGTTGTAGTGGACGCTGTTCTGAACCTGACTCATCCAACGCTTTGGAATAGGGTAAATCCCAGACCATATTGACTTTTTCCATTGCTCCATTGGTCCAATCTTAATGCATCATAGCATATTGAAGCCTTTTTTATTAAACTCACAAATACAGGGTTTTCTTAGGGTCACACAACTGTGAATTCCCAGTGTACTGTGCCTGTGGAAATGCTCTCACTTGTACTATTTAAGCATGGTCATGACTTCTACTGTCAAATTCGACCTCCGTGCAGTTAAATGATCTGAGATCATGGTCATTCAAAATATTTCTGACTATGTTTCCTCTGCGATGTTGGCGGTTCACCACTATCCTTCCAGGGTTTAATGATGCAGTGGACAGTCGTTGACCAAAATTCAATTGTTTTCTTTGCTTCGTTCAGCCCCTTCTGAAACACACTTTTCCATTACCACGGCATATGTCTTCCAAAATGGTTGTTTAAGAAATGAGAACACTGCATCATTTAGCGTTAAAAGATTTGTTGCCAGCTAATCACCACAGTAATTATTCAATTATACTTAACCATAATTAGTAATTATTTAGTAAGTATTTGCTTACTGGAATCCAAAACCACTTTTTTGGCCAAGACAAGTACTGATATCTCTGTTGTGCTTTCTGTCTAATTCCTGCAGTACATGTACGAGAAAGATGAACATGGAGAGAAGGTGGTGCTCGGGAGAGGAACTTACGGAGTGGTGTATGCAGGACGTGACCTGAGCACTCAAGTGCGCATTGCCATCAAGGAAATTCCAGAGCGAGACAGCACGTATGTACAATTACTGCTTTGTTCTTTCTTATGAGAAGACTCAATGACTGGTTAGTTTATAGTCTAAAAAGATGTAGGTGTTTTCGGCACTTCCTGTGTTCACACCTCCAAGGCTGAGGGCATTTCCTGTGTGATTCAGGTGGAGTTTCTAGCTTATAGATGGTTTGAAGTTTATAGCCTTTAAAACAAGCAACTGCTCCTAAAACAAATGATCAAGCAGTAGAAGGAAGATGAGGAAGATGACATTTTAAGGATGACGTGAACTTCCAGACCAAAAGTAACCCACCCCTGAATTTGTCTTTGCCTACAGTCACTTTAATAACAGAACCAATGCTGTCAGGGATTCAACCAATGTCCTAAGTTTCTGTCCACTTTTTTCCACTCTTCCAGTTACTGGGTGTACAATTGATCTAGAGTTTGTGTTGCCTGTTTCAGTGTTACACTTGTGTGTTTTCAATGGGATTGGGACTAGACGTTTCCGGCATTTGGCATCTTCATTTGGAGGTGCACTCAAACTCTAGAACACCTACCACTCTATAACACTCTTCTTCAAACCTGTTTTTCACAACACTATCACTTTGCTCTTTGTGTGTTCTGCACACATCAGTGTTTGGCTGACAAAGTTTCAAGCTTATGCACCATCTACTATTGAACAAAAAGTTGGTGTTTTTCACACGGCAGATATTTTTTTGTCTGGGGATCTAACACCATAATGGTCATGTCAGATTATATTCGTACAAACACATCATCTAGACCCACAGCTCTAATGAGCAAGCCTAGGGCCACAGTACCAAAGGGTAAACCCCATAAATGTGCGGAGGAAGAAATTTGGTAGGACAAAGGGGGACCCACAGTCCTTGAGTATCAATTGATGTATTAATTGAATTACATAAATAAAACTATGTTTAATAATTAGACATTTAGTAATACATAGAATAAAGAATATAAGCAAATCTATGGGCATTATTTAGTCCAATATAAATGCAGTCACTGCAGATTCTTGTCATCTAGCAGAAAAACAATGGTAGCATGGCTTCCTCAAGCCTCAACTCAAGGGGATGGTAGGGACCTCATATGTGGTCTGAATAGAGGTGTGAGTGTTGAAACTGGTCTTAGAGGAACAGTTCTGAGACACAACAGAAAATGTAGTTATGCTAAATGTGACATGAGACTCCGTCAGCAATAACTATAACAATATGAATAAAAGAACCAGAAGGTAACACAGCCATGGGGGCTACTGAGACATCAGCATATATTATATGCACAATTTTATTTATTATATTCTCTAATATATTGTTTATTGTATGTTCTTGTTTATTGTGTTGTCTGTGAAAGAATTTTTTACTGTTCATTATTTCATTCTTTATATTGCTTTTTAAAGTTAAGACTTTAGGCCAGTATAAACCTTGTGCAAACTTGGTTTTTGCTGATCATTGTGTTAAGGGAACAAATGTTGAGTTTCAGTGTAGAACACAATGTATCAAGAATTTGCCTTTGAACTTTAGTAATCGCCTCAGAGAAAGAAAACGTGGTTGTAGAAGTGAGCAGATAAGTGTCATGGAATTCACAGGACGTACTGTTCTCAGGAGAACAAAGACTGTCTATATGTTTTTGCAAGAAAAGCTATTACAGTCTACACAGTGTAAGTTCAAGAACCTATTTTTCTAGTGTAAAAGGTGAGGAGTGTAAAAGCCTCCTCATCCACTCATGTACAACTGCTTAGGCATCTTTGCATTTGGGTTGATCTCTGTGCAGATAAACTGTCTATTACTGCGTTCCAGCACCTGTGTCTGTGTGACTCCGTTTTTCCACGTTTGCAATTTTTCCTCCACATTCACTATTTTAATTTTTCTGATTGTTTTTTGTTTATGTAAATTATTTCAATTTATCTTTTTTTGTAATTTAATTTAATTCTTACATGTAACATGTAGGCTGACCAAGGAGATTGGGTCTCTTTTTGAGGTTAGCTCATCCCAGAGTTTCTTGCTCATCATACCTAAGGAGTGTTTCCTTGCCACTGTCGTCCAGGGCTTGCTCAGTTGGTGCTGTGGGTCAGATGTTCGTAAAGTTGTTTGGAGACAATGCGCTGTTGTGAAAATATATAAATAGATCTAACTTTGACATTTGCCTCTTCCACCATTGACAACCTGAGTGATTTTTTTTTTAAAGTCAGTAGACAATTGGACTCACATATTTCAAACTTGGATTCGTCACTCCATAATACTCTTTTCCACTGATCTTCAGGACCATTCCTGATCAAGCTTCTTTGTACTGTAGAAGGGTCAACATCCTAATGAAGCTACCAGATGCTGCTATTGCTCAAGTCAAGTCAAGTCAAGTCAGATCTATTTATATAGCGCTTTTTACAATGGAGCATTGTCTCAAAGCAACTTTACAAGTTTAGATTATCTCCTAAGAACTATGTCCAATCCCAAATTGAGCAAGCCTAGGGCGACAGTGGCAAGGAAAAACTCCCTGAGTTATAGGAAGAAACCTTAGGAGGACCAAGACTCAAAAAGGGACCCGACCTCCTTGGGCGGCGTAGATGATAAATCTAAGAGCGAAACTAAAGTTCATGGAGTCAAAGTTCGAATTAAAATGTGAAGTATGCACATCGGCATTAAGTGGGCCGGGTATGGTGGGGCTGGAGATCGGGGGCCGGACAGCTGTTGATGACTCCGGGAAGCATCATGTTGAGGTGGAGCTCACAGCAGATGAAACAGACATGTGATGGGGCAGGATGTAAGAGCAGAGTGTCTATTAACAATCACTGATAGCCATGTGTAGCAGAGAGACCCCAGCAGCATTAGCTATAGCTGCATAGCTAGAAAAAGGAGACTGAGGGAGAAAACTGGTAGGTACAACACAGCCAAGAGGGATCACATGAGACATTTGGAAAACCCCACGGGAGGCAGAAGACGCAACCCAACGTCTCTGCTCACGATCACCATAAGACTCTTTGACTATGAACCCCCAGCTCTGCCCTTATTCTAAGGCAAGGATGCACGAGTCAAGATCACTAGGACTGAAGCCCAGTTCAGCCAGACCGCCCCACCCGACACTCCCGGCTAATGGACAAGGCAGGCAGGCCAGGCCATGACTCCAGAACTTTCCGGCCTCAGTTGACCCAAAAGCCATGTCAAGTGTCCCCCCTGCTTTAAGCCAGTACATGTCCCCCCCCCAGGCCCTGTCTGAAGTTTTTTGTCAGAAGAGCAATATGGATGATCCAGAAGAGGATTGGGAGAATAATCATGTGGTCAGATGAAACCAAAAATAGAACTTTTTGGTAAAAAACTCAACTCGTCGTGTTGGAGGAAGACAATGCTGAGTTGCATCACAAGAACCCATACCTACTGTGAAGCATGGGGGTGGAAAAAACATCATGCTTTGGGGATGTTTTTTTCTGCAAAGGGGACAGGACGACTGATCCGTGTTAAGGAAGAATGAACGGGTCCATGTATCGTGAGATTTTAAGCCAAAAACGCCTTCCTTCCATCAGTGAGAGCATTGAAGAAGATGGAACGTGACAATGATCCCAAAACACAACCGCTCGGGCAACGAAGGAGTGCTCCGTAAAAAGCATCTTCCAAGGTCCTGGTAAGTGGCCTAGCCAGTCTCCAGACCTCAACCCCATAGAAAATTTGTGGAGGGAGTTGAAAGTCCATGTTGCCCAGCGACAGCCCCAAAACATCACTGCTCTAGAGGAGATCTGCATGGAGGAATGGGCCAAAATACCAGCTACAGTGTGTGTAAACCTGGTGAAGACTTACAGGAAACGTCTGACCTCTGTCATTGCCAACAAAGGTTATGTTACAAAGTATTGAGTTGAACTTTTGTTATTGACCAAATACTTATTTTCCACCATAATTTTTTACAAATCCTACAATGTGATTCCTGGATTTTACCTCATTTTGTCTCTCATAGTAGAAGTGTACCTATGATGAAAATTACAGACCTCTCTCATCTTTCTAAGTAGGAGAACTTGCACAATCAGTGGCTGACTAAAAGTTTTTTGCCCCACTGTATATATGGTCATTATACCATTGCTGACACAATGGTGTATCTAATCAAATGGTGGTCATAATTAGCATGTACCAATGATTTCCCTTTAGTTGACTCAGAGCAACACCTTTATTCACCTCTCTGCAATTTTGGCTTTGTGTTTTTGTGATGAGCAGTTACTCCCAACCACTCCATGAGGAGATTGCTTTACACAAGAGGCTAAAGCATCGCAACATTGTGCAGTACCTGGGCTCAGTCAGCGAGGGAGGCTTTCTCAAGATTTTCATGGAAGAGGTTCCAGGAGGTAATGTTGAGCCACCTGTCTTCCTTCAGGTCTGTAAAATATGTTGTGGAGCCACCTGTCTTCCTTCAGGTCTGTAAAACGATGGGTTTGGGAACGCGAGGAAGCTCTGACTTTTTCTCGATGGAGAACACCGTGTGCTGTGGGTGGATCTGTTATTCCGGACAGTGCCTTTCCCCCTTCGGTGGAGTGCTGGGAATGCTAGTAAATGTTCAAACTCTGTCTTCGTGTGCATATTATGAAAGAGACAGTGAGCCACTGTTGCTTCTTCCCACAGGAAGTCTCTCATCATTGCTAAGGTCTAAATGGGGTCCTCTGAAAGACAACGAGCCCACCATTGTGTTCTACACCAAGCAGATCCTGGAGGGACTGAAATACCTCCATGATAATCAGATAGTCCACAGAGATATCAAGGTATCGTTGTAATAATAGCACAATTGGGAGCATGTAGCCATAATGTGTTACCACAACCTTCATTTTGTTTGTTTTATTGCTTTGCGCCTGCCTCCAGGGTGATAATGTCCTGATTAACACATACAGCGGAGTGCTCAAGATATCGGATTTTGGAACGTCGAAACGACTGGCAGGAATCAATCCTTGTACAGAGACTTTTACAGGTGACCTTTTATCTTTTTGTGACTTCATCACCAAACATTTTATTTAAATGTGAGAACATTGGTCCTTACAAACTAAATGAAACATAGGTTAATAAGATTACATTACTTAGCTTAATGAGGTTAGACCTCACATGGGAGAGAGAGAGGGAGAGGGAGAGAGAGAGAGAGAGAGAGAGAGAGAGAGAAAGAATGACCTTGATTTTATCTCGTTATGTGAACCAAATGCTATATTAACTTTAGTTCATTTTTTCTTGCATTCAGTACCAGTCAGGTTTCGGCACCTGCTTGTAATGCCTTTGTCTTTGTTTTATATGTATTATTGTGAGGTGTGGAGTGTAGGGATACACTCTGCTCACAATTGTTTATGTGTAGGGGAGCATGACATATTATTGCACCCTCTGGTGTTCTAAACATGCAATAGCATTAGATGGTGTAATAAACAGAATGCATGTCAATCTCCATGATACACATTGTGACATTTTTGCATCGCGATGCATCGTTAAACTTTATATATTATACAGGAAAAGACACCTACACTTACAAATTGTCTTAAAATCTAAACCAAATCGTATTTATTGAGGAAAAGTACAGGACACATGAAAGCTGTGATTGAAATATGGATTTATGAACTTTCCTAAGTTACACCAGCACTACACACACTAACACACCACCACATCAGTATCACTGCAGTGCTGAGAATGATCCACTAAATAGTACCTGATCTGTGGTGGGCCTGGCCATTAGAGAGCAGGGTAAATGGGAATAACAAAGCATTTAGAGAAACTATATTTCACTATATGGTAAGCGAAACTGATAAAATGCACAATGACTGTAGAAACAAGGAGGTGGTCATAATGTTATGTCTGATCAGTGAATATAAGAAACTAATTTATGTTGTTTTAACACTGGCTTTTAAAGGAATATGCTTATAGAAATGAGAAATGTATGATTTCCAGTAGGTGTGTCCAAACTTTTGACTGGTACCTTGTGTGTTTTTATTGCAAACTTCCTAAGTCTTCATGTGCAGTGAAGTTAATATGTTTAGGTTTTGTATCGCTGACGTTTAGGAACTCTGCAGTACATGGCTCCAGAGATTATAGACCAGGGTCCACGAGGCTATGGGAAACCAGCTGATATCTGGTCACTAGGATGTACCATTATTGAGATGGCCACAGGAAAAACCCCCTTCCATGAGCTGGGCAGTCCACAAGCCGCCATGTTTAAGGTACTGCAATAAACCGAGCAGTTAATTTTTTAATCTTTTTCAAGTGTACTTGCCTTCATTACTTCATCACCTTCACACATATGATTAATGGCCAAAAGTATACGGTCACTGCTTCTGACTTGTGCATTTGAATATTTTAGCTATACAGACTACACACACTAAAAAAAATATCGTAGCAAGAAATATTATCTTAAATGTTTGGTATGTTGATCTTGTTTGTTTATTTGGTTTTCTTTAGCGTCGCTTTCAATGGCTACGACAGACACAAGATTACATCAATTGTAGTCATACATGCTTGGATCGGGTTAATTTAACATGATCAATTAACCTAAATGTATGTTTTTTGGAATGTGGGAGGAAACCAGAGCACCCATGTTTTAGAGCACCCATGTGGGATGTTTTAGTGTAAAATACATTTACACTAAATGTAGGTGGCAACTGGCCCATTGAATCATTGCAGCTTTTTAACTATGCTAAATGTAGGGATAATTATTATTACTGTACATTGGGGGAAAAAAGTATTTAGTCAGCCACTGATTGTGCAAGTTCTCCTAAAGATGAGAGAGGTATGAAATTTTCATCATGGGTTCACTTCAACTATGAGAGACAAAATGAGGGAAAAAAATCCAGGAAATCACATTGTAGGATTTTTAAAGAATTGAATTGTAAATTGTGGTGGAAAATAAGTATTTAGTCAATAAGTATTATGGTGGAAAATAAGTATTTGTCAATGACAGAGGTCAGACGTTTCCTGTAAGTCTTCAGCAGGTTGGCACACACTGTAGCTGGTATTTTGGCCCATTCCTCCATGCAGATCTCCTCTAGAGCAGTGATGTTTTGGGGCTGTCGCTGGGCAACACAGACTCTCAACTCCCTCCACAAATTTTCTATGGGGTTGAGGTCTGGAGACTGGCTAGGTCACTCCAGGACCTTGAAATGCTTTTTACGGAGCCACTCCTTTGTTGCCCGAGCGGTGTGTTTGGGATCATTGTCATGCTGGAAGACCCAGCCACATTCCATCTTCAATGCTCTCACTGATGGAAGGACGTTTTGGCTTAAAAGCTCACGATACATGGCCTCGTTCATTCTTCCCCTTAACACTATCAGTCGTCCTGTCCCCCCTATGCAGAAAAACATCCCCAAAGCATGATGTTTTCCACCCCCATGCTTCACAGTAGGTATGGTGTTCTTGTGATGCAACTCAGCATTCTTCTTTCTCCAAACACACGCGAGTTTTTACCAAAAAATTTCTATTTTTGGTTTTTCATCTGACCACATGAATATTCTCCCAATCCTCTTCTTGTGGATCATCCATATGCTCTCTGGCAGACTTTTCAGACGGTCCCCCCTGGACATGTACTGGCTTAAGCACAACGCCTGGCACTGCAGGATCCCGAGTCCCTCTTGGCGTAGTGTGTTACTGATGGTAGCCTTGTTACTTTGGTCCCAGCTCTCTGCAGGTCATTCATCAGTTTCCTCCGTGTGTAGTTCTGGGATTTCTGCTCACCGTTTTCATGATCATTTTGACCCCCACAGGATGAGATCTTGCGTAGAGTAGGAGCCCCCAGATCGTGAGAGAGATATCAATGGTCTTGTGTATGTCTTTCCCTATTTTCTTACAATTGTGCTCCCACAGTTGATTTATTCACACCAACCTGCTTTGCCTATTGTAGATCTTTTTGACAGCTCTTTGGTCTTGGCTATGGTTGAGTTTGGAGTCTGACTGTTTTGAGGCTGTTGGACAGGTGTCCTTTTTATACAGATAACGAGGTCAAACAGGTGCCATAAATACAGGTAACGAGTGGGGACAAACCCAGAACTACTTCTTAAAGAAGAAGTTACAGGTCTGTGAGAGCCAGAAATTTTGCTTGCTTGGTGGATGACCAAATACTTATTTTCCACTACGATTTACAATTAAATTCTTTAAAAATCCTACAATGTTTATTTCCTGGATATTGTTTTCGCTCTCTTTTGTCTCTCATAAGTTGAAGTGTGTACCTATGATGAAAATTACAGACCTCTCTCATCTTTCTAAGTACAAGAACTTGCACAATCAGTGGCTGACTAAATACTTTTTTACCCCAATGTACATTATGCATGTGTTGTATGCTGCCTGTGAGACTTTTTGACCATTGCTCTTGCCCACTTAATAAAAAGGTGAAGGACCATTGTTCTGTAGCACTGTGTGCTTCCGACGTTGTGGAAGCAGTTTGGTAAAGGCCCTTTCCTGTTTCAGTATGACAATGCCGTCATGCGTGAACTGAGGTCCCTCAAGAAATGGTTTGCTGAGTTTAATGTGGAAGACTTTGACTGACCTGCAAATAGACCTTGTTTCAGGTTTCCATGTCAACTCCATACAACACATTTATATAAACTGGAACATTTACAGAATCTGTACCAAGTATTGTTGCTCAGTATCTCTGCCATACCTCATGAATTAATGTTAATGAAAGAGGATTTTGTATTTTCAGAAGGCATTCCAAGTGTGGAGGCTGTTATTGTAGCAAACATGCAACAACTCCATATTAGTACCCATGGTTTAAGAATGACATCGTTAACATGCTCAGACAAATATGATGTTAGGGGGTAGGGGTAAAACCTTACATTGTGACATAAATTTGACAATGTGCATTGTGGAGTTGATGTGTTCTGTTTATTATGCCATCTAATGCAATTGCATTTTGGAACACCAGAGGAAGTTAATAATCATCATATGTCATGCTTACAGATTCTCAGCGAGCTTGTTTGTTTACTATGATTTTCAATATAAGATGGCACCTGGTTCTTTAAATTTGGTGAAACTGTTACAAGAACACATTTTTTGCAGTAGCATTATTTAAAAATTCTAATTTCTTTCAGTAGTGGGGAATTTATGTTAAATTAAAATTTATGTTTTTATACAAGAAATATTGTTTTTCAAAAATAAACTGTAATGTTTTCAACATAATGCTTTTCATGGTGAAGCTACAATAGAACATTTTGTTTACAATTTTAAACCTCTTTGTCTAGTAATTGCAGGGGACTAAAGTTTTACAGGGAAATGTGCATCGTTTTGCAGTGTTGTTTACAGTTCAGAAATTAAAAAGGAACGTTTTTATTGAATGTAAAATCAAAAAATCATGTGAAAATTGAATCATGAGCAGAGTGTGGTTACACTCCTGTTATCGCATTCACCCACTTATTGTATGTCATGCCATGACATGTATTAATTGTTGCGTTGTGATGAAATGAGCAATATGTTGCCTTCTGTCTCCTACAGGTGGGTATGTTTAAAATCCACCCCACTGTACCAGAGTGCATGTCAGAGGAGGCCAAAGCGTTCATCATGCGCTGCTTTGAGCCAAATCCAGACAAGAGGACTATCGCATCTGAACTGCTAAAGGATGCTTTCCTTAGGGGCAGTGCCAGGAAGAAAACCAAACCACTGCCCAGTTCGCCTGAATTAGAACTTAGCTCAGGTAAGAGAGAAGGATCTCATTAGTACCACAGCAAACATGACAAATACCTCTATTTAAACTCTCTGGCCAAAAGTATGCAGACACCTCTTCTAATTTGTAATTTTGTGTTATTTCACTCACACTCACTGCTAAGAGATACATAATATGAAACATGCAGTGGTGTGAAAAAGTGTTTGCCCCCCCTTTTTTGCGTGTTTTTCAAAACAGCCCCAGACCATCACACTACCACCACCATATTTTACTGTTGCTATAATGTTCTTTTTCTGAAATGCTGTGTTAGTTTTATGCCAGATGTAATGGGACACACACCTTCCAAAGAGTTCAACTTTTGTCTCGTCAGTCCACAGAATGTTTTTCCAAAAGTCTTGGGGATCATCAAGATATGTTCTGGAAAAATTGAGACGAGCTTTAATGTTCTTTTTGCTCAGCAGTGGTTTTCATCTTGGAACTCTGCCATGCAGGTCATTTTTGTCTAGTTTATTTCTTATGGTGGAGGCATGAACACTGACCTTAACTGAGGCAAATTAGTCTTGCAGTTCTTTGGATGTTGTTGTGGGGTCTTTTGTGACCTTTTGGATGAGTCGTCGCTGCGCTCTTGGGGTAATTTTGGTCGGCCGGCCACTTCTGGGAAGGTTCACCACTGTTTCATGTCTTCGCCATTTGTGGATAATGGCCCTCACTGTGGTTTGCTGGAGTCCCCAAAGCTTTAGAAAACCTGGCTTTATAACAATTTCCAGACTGAATAGATCTCAATTACTTTCTTTCTCAATTGTTGCCTGAATTTTTTTGGGATCTCGGCATGATTGTGTAGCTTTTAAGAAGCTTTAGAAATGGCTTTATAACAATTTCCAGACTGATAGATCTCAATTACTTTCTTTCTCAATTGTTCCTGAATTTTTTTGGATCTCGGCATGATGTGTAGCTTTTAAGGATCTTTTGGTGTACTTCACTTTGTCAGGCAGGTCCTATTTAAGTGATGTCCTGATTGAGAGCAGGTGTGGCAATAATCAGGCCTGGGTGTGGCTAGAGACAGTGAACTCCGGTGTGATAAACCATAGTTATGTTTTAACGGGGGGCAGTCACTTTTAACCATGTTTTAACAAGGGGGGAGGTTTTTGTAATTAAATTTTCAACCCTGTCCCAAGTTTTTCTGTTTTGTTGTTATAATCTTGTACTTATGATAGATATTTTTGGACACAGAAAGGAAGCCATGTGGAAGGTAATATCTGCTGCAAAATAATGCTGTTTTATGTGTTTTTGTGCCTGAAGGAGACTATCAGAGGAGCATGTCCGTGCCCATAGCCGTGCATATAGAGGACACAGATGCTGACAGGACAGAGCTGTCCAGCTCACTTGATCTGAGGAGGAAGATGCATCATCTTCGAGAAATCAACATAGCAGAGAGCCCTCCAAGCACAAACAATTTCCTACCGTGAGCTAACATTTCAATAAATGTAGTGACAAGACTGTGCATAAACAACATTGAATGTAACTGTGCTTTATTGCTTCGTCATGGTTTTGGGGTCTGTGTCAGTGTGCCTGGGGAGGCACAAGGAGACATGACAAGTCCTGCTGTGTCTGGGGAGAACCTTGGCCTCTTCCTGCTGAGGAAAGACAGCGAGAGGAGAGACACTCTGCACCGAGTCCTTACTGACTACATAAGCAATGTAGTACACAACGTGAAGGACTCTCTTCCACAGGTATGCTCACCAGCACAGTCTTCAGCTATATTTCTTGAGGGACCTCAGTTCATGCATGAGGGCATTGTCATACTGAAGCAGGAAAGGGCCTTTACCAAACTGCTTCCACAATGTCGGAAGCACACAGTGCTACAGAACAATGGTCCTTCATCTTTTTATTAAGTGAGTCACAGCAATGGTCAAAAAGTCTCACAGGCGGCATACAACACATGTATAATGTTCAGTGGGTCAAAAAAGTATTTAGTCAGCCACCAATTGTGCAAGTTCTTGTACTTAGAAAGATGAAAGAGGTCTGTAATCTGCATCTCTGTAGTCTGCATCTCATCATTTAGAAATTAAGCACTGGTAGGAAACAGTGGATCTCTAAAATATGAGACTTGGCCACAGACTGAAGCTTAACTAAAGTGTACAAGTATATAACAACATTTGAATAATAAGGAAATGCACAAAATGCATAAAATAAAGTATGCACTCATGTACATGTTCATGCTCGTATTGCCCTAACAATAATAAATCTAGTGCAACTTTCCTTTTAAACAAATTTTCAGACTAGTGTGAGATTTAGGAACACATAAGCCCTTACATTTAAGTTTCTCCAGGTGGTACAGCGCAATAACGGAATTTGAACGCTTCTTTATTTGGACATCAAATGGTGCATTCTATATTTGCTTTGCCCCCAAATTCGAACACAAATTTCTTCAAACAATTCCTTAAAACCTGTACATGTATGACCCAGCCTCAGGATGTGTCTGAAATGAATTGGATTCTGATTTCGAACAAGTAGCTGATATTCTGTTATAATTGTATTTAATTTTTCAAGTGGCGTTGTTGTAGTTTGTTGTAGCTGCAGAACCTTAATACACATGCAATCTTTCTTAGCCAATCTGAGTTTTAGCTTGTGCAATATGGAGTTCAAGCTGTGCTGGGTTTTTTTTTTTCTTCTTGAATGTTCTGGATGCTTTCTGTGTGGGAACACAAAGTTGTTTGTTTTCCTTCCCGCAGAGTGAGGAGCCCTGCCTCAGCTCTGAGCACATCAAGCAGCTGATTGGCTGTCTGCGGGAAAACATCCGCACCCCAGACAAGAAGCAGCTGACAAGCCGACTGCTGAGATTGCGCTCTAGCCTAAACAGTGACTCGGTACCTCTCAGCAGCCTGCAGGCGGCGCTCTTCGGCTTCCAGGACGCTGTAAGTGGAACAGTTGGTGTAGTGAAAGCTGTAGTTTTAGTTCGCCTGTGTTTTGCAAGTAAGAAACCCTGAACAGGAAATGATAGGAATACGAAAATGGGTACATTTTAGAAAAGACGTGGAACTGATTCACTTGAACACACAAAACAATTTCCAGTCTCTCCATGGCCCTGTTTAAAACATCTTCCAAAGAAGACTGACTGGTCTTTTTTTTTAATTATTATAAGTTTTTTCACATTGTTCTCTTCAGAAGCTATTACTCACAAACCCATGTCCAATTCAGGGTCATGGGGTGCAGGGTCTAACCCTAGACAGGCCAGCATACCATAGCAGGGCACATGATAACACACTCACTTACACTTGGACACTTTAGAGATGCCAACTGACCACACAAACCCACACAAATCTTTGTATTTTAAAGTTTTATTCACATATAAATAAGCACATGTCAGCTAATATATTAAGTTAAGGTTATTTGTTCTAAAATAAGTACATTCTCACTTCACAGTTTACTTTCACTTCCTTTATTTTCTTTCTTTTGTAAAGAAGCTTTCCTACCACTGAGTTTTATTTGTATTTGATTATAAAAACATTCACATTAAAGCTATAAATAATCTTAAAGTTATCATTTACTTGCATAAGTTAGCAGATGTTAGTTTACCTCCTGCAAATCGATACAGTGTTGGCTATTAAGTTCCAGTCCATATTTAATTTGAATTTTTAATTTTATATGTACATACTCGGTGAAAGGTCTGTCTCTTGTGACGCATTTGGACAACATGAAATTGACTTCACTGTTCATCCATTGTATGCAAATGTAGAGACGTCCAGACGCACAAGCGGCTTTTTTCCCTGCTATACAAGCGACTGTTTTCTAAAAGTTGTAGTTCAGAAAAAAAAAGAAACGCTTTTGTCTGCCTTGTTCGGATTTATGGTTGTGCGAAATTCGAAATAAGGTTTGTTTTGTACACTATAACTCGTATATCACCGGTTTTTATATTTTCAGTGAGCTATGTGGAATATCGAAATATTATCACAATATGCATGGTATCGCAGTGTATCGTGATATAATCATATCGTGATGCGTATTGTTTTGTGAGATCCTTTCCAATACCCACCCTTAGTCAAAATCGGCCCATGAAAATTGAGTTTTCCATGAGGGAATAAAGCTGCGGACTCACTTTGCTTTGCCAACATTTTCCTGTGTTTCTACTACGGTTCACAATATAAAAGAGATGACGAACCGTATAAACAAAAATATAAATGATTGGGACCCAAGTGCAGTTAGCTCCAGATGGTTATTATAACCAAAATAAAACTAAATAAATAAAAGGAAACTAAATCGAAGATATAAATAGCAAATAAAACTAAACAAAAGAAAATGCACCGCTATTCAAAGCGCGCTTACGGCGTGCCTCCGTTGCGCAACAGGCGCTCCGAGTCCTGCGCCTGCGCAATGCGCAGAAGCCCAGACGGAGCTTCCGCGAACACGTGCCGCACAAACCGCGGCTAAAAGCGGCCGTGGGAGTGTGGCACGGACGCGGGGAGAGAGGAGGACGAGGCTGTGAGCTCTGTGTCCTCTTCTAAGCGTGATCGGGGAATTAATTCGCCCGATTACGGCGAGAGGGGGCGACGGCGGGAGAGAGACGGCGGGAGCGAGGCTCAGAACTGCTGGAGCAGCTCGGTAAAAGTGAAAATGAACAAAAAACTGACCCTACCCTATCTATTGCCCTATTTACCGAGCTGCCTCCTGGCAGCCCCCGCCTGAGGGTCTTGATACGTCCAGAACGTACCGTTGTCCCTGACAAAAATAAATAATAAAGGAAATGAAAAACCTTGCCGTCAAAAGCCGCCTGTGTAGCAGGCAGCGCGAGCATTCAAAAGCCGGGTGCATGTGGTTCAATGCAGCGACGGCAAGTGAGCCCCGAAAGTGTGCTTATAAGGGCTCACCCGCAGGTGTCGCCACTAAACAATAGTAAGCCTGCAAAGGGCTGACGCATGCGCAGTCGCGCTGCTGCAGCTCACGCCGCCAAACTGGGTTAACTCCTGGCCATTAGCGGCCAGAGAGTGACCGCTGACAGTTTCTTGCTTTGATGTTGTTTTTCAACAGATATCATTGATTTGTTTTGACTGGATGCGTAAGGTGAAACGTTAACTTGCCCAATCATGCAAGTTATTTTTCGTGCTGCTGTCCCAACGTCACGTTTTACTGGCCTAGGAATTTACATTTACATTTACAGCATTTAGCAGACGCTTTTATCCAGAGCGACTTCCAATTGATACAGTCTTACAATCCAAGCAGTTGTGGGTTAAGGGCCTTGCTCAAGGACCCAACTGTGGCAGCTTGGCAGAGGTGGGATTTGAACCCTGGACCTTTTGGTCCAGAGTCCAGTACCTTAACCGCTAGCTACCACAGAATTTGGGACATTGTTATTATTGAACTTGCATCTGTTTGAATCTAGGCAGTGACCCTCTGGCCTTGTGCTGCAGAGACACATTTGGCCAAGTCTGAGTAAGCGATGATCAGACGGGGTTTCTCTGCCAATGCAAATGTGTCTCGGCAATGATGGTGCGCAGATGTTGCAAGACTAATCCATTGGTGGTTGGTGGCTGCCAGCTGTATGGAGTTATTCACCGGACTATGACTCACTACATTTGGTGGGGCATTGCATACTTATGTCATCAGAAGTGTCATCATTTTAACTGTATCTCTCTACAGGTGAAAAAGGTGTTGCGGCAGCAGCAGGTGAAACCTCACTGGATGTTTGCCCTGGATAACCTGCTCCGGCAGGCTGTGCAAGATGCCATCACCGTGCTCCTGCCAGGTTTATTCCACAGTCACCTTCTTAACAAAGCATACATTCTTCTAATTATTTACACCTCACCTTTTCCCTAACCCAATCTCTCTGTATTTCAGAGCTCAAGCTGCAGCTTCAGTCCTCTTTTGAGGTGGAAGAGAGCTCTCCTGAAACAGTACAGCACAGTCAGAGGGAGGAGGAACTGGCTGTAGAAATCAGCGCAGAGAATGAGGGCACATCTCAGGAGGCACAGCAGCATAGACCAGAGGACAGCAGAGCCAGGTTTCCAAATAGCCTCCTCAGCAGCAGCAGCAGCCCCCTGGCCCAGGAGTTTAGCATGTTATGCCAGGAGACCAGGAGGTAGCTCCCTGCCAATCTGCTTTGTTTACTTTGTTTTTGCTCTGGATGCAATTTGGAATATAATAGCATTGTGCAGCTTATATACACTGGTGCTTGAAAGTTTGTGAACCCTTTGTGAGTTTTTATATTTCTGCATAAATATGACCTAAAACATCATCAGATTTTCACACAAGTCCTAAAAGTAGATAAAGAGAACCCAGTTAAAGAAATGATACAAAAATATTATACTTGGTTATTTATTTATTGAGGAAAATGATCCAATATTACATATTAGTGAGTGGCAAAAGTATGTGAACCTTTGCTTTCAGTATCTGGTGTGACCCCCCCTGTGCAGCAATAACTGCAGCTAAACGTTTCCTGTAACTGTTGATCAGTCCTGCAACACCGGCTTGAGGAATTTTAGAAGCCCATTCCTCCATACAGAACAGCTTCAACTCTGGGATGTTGGTGGGTTTCCTCACATTAGCTGCTCACTTCAGGTCCTTCCACAACATTTCCATTGGATTAAGGTCAGAACTTTGACTTCTCCATTCCAAACCATGATACTACTACCACCATCATGTTTCAACAGATGGGATAAGGTTCTTATGCTGGAATGCAGTGTTTTCTTTCTCCAAACATAATGCTTTTTATTTAAAAAAAAAAAAAAGTTCTATTTTGGTCTCATCCGTCCACAAAACATTCTTCCAGTAGCCTTCTGGCTTGTCCACGTGATCTTTAGCAAACTGCAGACGAGCAGCAATGTTCTTTTTGGAGAGCAATGGCTTTCTCCTTGCAACCCTGCCATTGCACACCATTGTTGTTTTCCGTGTTCTTCTGATGGTGGACTCATGAACATTAACATTAGCCAATGCGAGAGAGGCCTTCAGCCTGCTTAGAAGTTACCTGGGGTCCTTTGTGACTTCACCAACTATTCCATCCACGCCTTGCTCTTGGAGTGATCTTTGTTTGGTCGACCACTCCTGGGGAGAGTAACAATGGTCTTGAATTTTCTCCATTTGTACACAATCTGTCTGACTGTGGATTGGTGGAGTCCAAACTCTTTAGAGATGGTTTTGTAACCTTTTCCAACCTGAGTATCAACAATTCTTTTCCTGAGGTCCTCAGAAATCTCCTTTGTTTGTGCCATGATACACTTCCACAAACGTGTTGTGAAGACCAGACTTTGATAGATCCCTGTTCTTTAAATAAAACAGGGTGCCCACTCATACCTGATTGTCATTCCAATGATTGAAAACACCTGACTCTAATTTCACTTTCAAATGAACTGCTAATCCTAGAGGTTCACAGATTTTTGCCACTCACTAATATGTAATATTGGATCATTTTCCTCAATAAATAAATGACCAAGTATAATATTTTTGTCTCATTGGTTTAACTGGGTTCTCTTTATCTACTTTTAGAACTTGTGTGAAAACCTGATGATGTATTAGGTCATATTCACCCAGAAATATAGAACATTCTAAAGGGTTCACAAAATTTCAAGCACCACTGTGTATACTAGATAATTTCCTATATTAAACATGTTTAAACATGACCATGGCCTTTCCTCACTACATTTCCCAGCACTCAACGCTCCCTTCACATGGCTCCTACATCACGCACTACGTATATTACATATACTCCGTATCACTTGCCTAGGAAAATCGAAATTCAAAATTACTGCTGAATGTGTATTTCTGTTTATTATCGGATTCCCATCGTAAAGTCTAAATATTAGTGGGCCATCGTAAAACAGGAGGTATCTGTAATTTCTTTTAATTGCTGGGGACTAAAGTTGTTTTTTTTTCTTACACCTCATTAATAAAAATGATCAAATATAAACTAGAAAATCGAGTTGTGAACTCAGCATCGTGAACTGAATTGAGTAGTGAGCAGAGTGTATGTCACACCCCTAATGCCTTGTAGCACTTTTCACTTTTTTTAAGGTTGCTAACTCAGTTGAGTGAGAAGGAGAAAGAGTACCAAGAGCTTCTCAGGAACTCCCTGCAAAACAGACAAGGACAGATCGATGCCCTAAGGGTCAGGGCTCCAACAGACAGTGGTAACTTTCCTTTCCATGTCTTCCCATTTCAGAGCGTGGTGAATCTTATTTGATTCATCTGTTACAGGTAGGAAACAACTGTTAGACTTAGTAAAGAAACATGTAGCCTGAGTCATCTGTAAGGTGTGGCAAAGGAGTGGCTCGTTCTCGGCTGCTGATGCATGTCTACAGAGCTGATTTGTGCAGCTGTGAGAGTCACACCGGTCCCACCAAAGCAGGCCTATAACCTCTCCTTAAGTGTTTCAAAGTGTTTAAATGCAATATTTATAACATTACCCCTCCATGTAGGTGTATCTAATTAGTAATTCTGACTGTCCAGTGGCTTAGCATTTAATTATGTGACTGTGAGTACAGTTGTGTGTCAGCTGAGTCTTAGTGACCAGTGCTGTTCTCATGTGTGAGTTGTCGTATTAATACCAGTATAGTATAGGCCTGTCACAATCATGACACTTTAACTGACAGTTAGTTGTCACATAAATAATTGCTATTAACATTTAACTGGTCTGTTCATTGAACAAAACTAATGAAGAACAAGCCTAAAGTGACGGAACAGCCATCTTGCTCACTAGCCATGTTTGATTAGCAGCTAATACTGCTTACTGTCAAAATGAAGCACTGCATGTGCATGCACCCAACAACTCACACACGCCTACAAATATAGGAAAACAAATATACAAAGCATAACAACAGTGAAAATATCAGCAAAAACTCATTCTACTCGTAGCAGACATTCCAAAACTGTAAGCTATAAATAGACCAACATTGCTCAGCGCTGCCCTCTAAACATGTTACAGCACCAAGCTAGAAGTTCAAACTTGTTTTCGTTAGCCCCATTACATCTCATTGAATGCATGTACTGCTTTCTTTTATTCAAACGGGTTTGCCTCAACCTAGTGTTTGTTTGTGTACAGTGGTGCTTGAAAGTTTGTGAACCCTTTAGAATTGTCTATATTTCTGCATAAATATGACCTAAAACATCATCAAGTCCTAAAAGTAGATAAAGAGAGCCCAGTTAAACAAATGAGACAAAAATTATACTTGGTTATTTATTTATTGAGGAAAATGATCCAATATTACATATTAGTGAGTGGCAAAAGTATGTGAACCTTTGCTTTCAGTATCTGCTGTGACCCCCCTGTGCAGCAATAACTGCAAATAAACGTTTCCTATAACTGTTGATCAGTCCTACACACCGGCTTGGAGGAATTCTAGTCCATTCTTCCATACAGAACAGCTTTAGCTCTGGGATGTCGGTGGGTTTTCTCACATTCACTGCTCATTTCAGGTCCTTCCACAACATTTCAATTGAATTAATGTCAAGACTGCCCAGATGCAGCAAAACAGGCCCAAACGATGATGCTACCACCACCATGTTTCACAGATGGGATAAGGTTCTTATGCTGGAATGTGGTGTTTTCCTTTCTCCAAACATAACACTTTTTGAAGCCAAAAAGTTCTATTTTGGTCTCATCCGTCCACAAAACTTTCTTCCAATAGCCTTCTGGCTTGTCCATGTGATCTTTAGCAAACTGCAGATGAGCAGCAATGTTCTTTTTGGAGAGCAGGGGCTTTCTCCTTGCAACTCTGCCATGCACACCATTGTTGTTCAGTGTTCTTCTGATGGTGGACTCATGAATATTAACATTAGCCAATGTGAGAGAGGCCTTCAGTTGCTTTGAAGTTACCCTGGGATCCTTTGTGACCTCGCTAATTATTACACGCCTTGATCTTGGAGGGATCTTTGTTGGTCGACCACATCCTGGGGAGGGTAGCAATGGTTTTGAATTTCCTCCATTTTGTACACAATCTGTGGGACTGTGGATTGGTGGAGTCCAAACTCTTTAGAGATGGTTTTGTAACCTTTCCAGCCCGATGAGCATCAACAACTCTTCTTTTTCTGAGGTCCCTCAGAAATCTCCTTTGTTCATGCCATGATACACTTCCACAAATGTATGTTGTGAAAGAGCAGACTTTGATAGATCCCTGTTCTTTAAAATAACACAGGGTGCCCACTCACACCTGATTGTCATCCCATTGATTGAAACACCTGACTCTAATTTCACTTCTAATTCTATGCTAAATCCTTAGAGGTTCATTTACTATTGTACTAACTATAACGTAATATTGGCTTATTTTCCTCAATAAATAAATGAACAAGTATAATATTTGTGGTCTATTTGTTTAACTGGGTTCTCTTTAAGCTACTTTTAGGACTTTTGTGAAAATCTGATGGATGTTTTAGGTCATATTTATCAAAAATGTGGAAAAAAACAATGTCAAATATAGAAAATCCTTCGAATGGGTTCACAAACTTTCAAGGACCAATGATGTGTGTGTCTGTGTGTGTGTATGTGTATATGTTATGGTGTGTGTATATATAGATATATATATATTCTAATATATAATATATATATATATATATATATATCATATATTATATATATGATTTATCTACGGCGTTATATAAAAGTCCAATGCAGATAACAGCTTGATTGCATATTCTCCATACCACACCATGATGTTGTATTTTAAAATAAATATGTGTATGAAGTTGTATAAGCAAAAATGAGCCACTCCAGTGTGCTTCCTCTGGTTTAAAACTACTTCTGGATGTTTAATGCATGACAAGTAAGAAACACTTTGTTTTTATGGCATTTTTCATATTGTCCCAACTTCTTGATTTTCTGACAACTTTGCTTTTTTTGTCACTTACATCTCGTGGTGTTTTGTTGTGTAGACAATAAGGCAGTGTGCCACAATGCTCAGACACAGGCCATGGTGCGCTGGCTGAAGGCTGTCCCTGTGGATGAACCCACCATAAACACAGTGAGTGCAGCTTTCTCACCTGCAGTAAGTGCATTACATATCTCCTCATTAATGTGTGAAGCTAAATGCAGCTTTGTTGTCGCAGCTCCTGAGTCACGGCTTCACTTTAGACACTCTGCTCCACATGGCCTGCAGGGATGACCTCAAATACTGTGGTCTCAGGTAAGTACCTGTTTAGCCTGATGGTTCCCCCTAAATTGTGCATGAGGTGTCCTGCCGGTGGGTAAAGATGTACGCAGATTGTCTGCGGATTCTCGTGAAGTCACATTGAAATAGCGTTTGTTTTAGACCATAGTTAAGTTTATGCTACAATTTAATGTGGTGTCATTCCATTTTTTTTTATTTGCCTTACAGTACTGTTCAAAAGTCTTTGGCCACCATCAGATTAGATACACCATTGTTTTAGCAATGGTGTAATGACCATGTATAATTATTTCTCAGTCTATTTATTACAATACAACCAGAAAATACTGGAGAACTATATGCAGTATTAACAAAAGTTCTGGAGCTTTTATAGGCTACTGTGTAAAATATTTAGTGTGACCTCCACTTGAGCAATAGCAGCATCTGGCAGCTTCATCACTATGCCATTGACACTTCTACAGTCTGAAGAAGCTTGATCAGGAATGGTCTTTTTGGAAGTGTAGCAGCCAAGAAGCCACTTTTTCGGAAGGGAAATGGGGTGAAAAGGCTAAAGATACGAAGCTCAGAAAGATCCAGTGGAAAGATTTTTTTGGAGTGGACATATCCAAGTCGACATATTTTGGGTCCAGTTGTTTTAGGTCTTTTTTCCTTGCCACCTGTCCGCCCTAGGCTTGCTCAATTTGGGATTGGACGTAGATATTAGGACATAATCTAAACTTGTAAAGTTGCTTTGGAGACAATGCTCCATTGTCAAAAACATTTTTTGGGTCCAGTTGTCGACTATAGGGTCATTTTTTCCTTGCCACTGTCGCCCTAGGCTTGCTCAATTTGGGATTGGACGTAGATATTAGGACATAATCTAAACTTGTAAAGTTGCTTTGAGACAATGCTCCATTGTAAAAAGCGCTATATAAATAGATCTGACTTGACTTGACTATACCATTGCTAAAACAACAAATCTAATGGTGGCCTAAGACGTTTGCATAGTACTGTATGTGAATAAGTTTACATATAAGTCTATGTTTAAACAATCTATTGGATGATAATGTGGTTTTAGTTGCCATAGAAAGAGCATATAAGACAGGGAATAACAAATTACATGCCATGCAAGAAACAGATCATCTGGATACATGCCCAGTGTTTGGTTTATTTTGGGTTGGATTTTTTTTTGGTCTTTGTAAGGCTTGTAGAGCTTATTTTCATTTGTAAAATTGATGTGTGTTAGATGTATCAGGAGGTATTGTACCTAATTTGAGTGTTCCTGAAAACCCACTGCATTGTGTTTAACCTAACATTGTGTGTGATCACAGAGGTGGGATGGTGTGTCGTATCTGGAGAGCAATCTATACGCAGAGGAAGCGTCAGCTGAGCTCAGTGAGTGAGGAGAGAGAGGAAACAATCTTCTAAGCACCAGCTCTGGAACTCCAGGATCATTTGAGCTCAGTGAGCTTGTTACATCTGTGCCTTTTTCTGGCATCTTTATTTATTTGTGGAATTCACTTTCATTTGGGTTGCCTATTAAGGGCATAGCTTTATGGCTAACAGACAAAAACTGGTAAAAAAGGGTTTTTGAAATGGCTTAAAAATGGCTTTATATACTGTATACATTTGTATTGTCATGTGACTTTTAAACGTCATGTGATATTTTCTAATGCAGACTTTTATTTTGAATAACTCTGAATGACTTAAGAGCTTTATTTTTCTCCCAGTATGTATATTTTATCTGTAAACATCTTGAGATAAGCAGTGAGAGAAGAATGGTGTAATATTTATGGATATCATTTTTCTCTCAAATTATTAACCTTTGTAAAAAAAAATAATTGTTGCATGGTACTGTGGGGCTAAACCTTTGAGAGCACTAGTGAAAATGCTTGTTATGCTTTCTGTGGAGAAGGATTTATACTGCAGTAGATGATGACCCAAAACACACTTCATAATATTGCAACTACAGGTACTTCCCAATGGTCCGCCTTGCGATATTTCGACTTTACATTGGGAATACACATTCAGCAGAAACTGTACTCTGAAATACATAAACACTGGTGGTACAATGGGTCATACTGGGCAGTGATATAGCAATTCCAACAACTCAGTTTATCAAACTTCTGCATCCCAGAGCTGCCCTGGTCCACTGTCAGTGCTGACATTGTGAATTGGACACTAGGAGCAACAACAAGCTCATCCCACTACTTTTTACTGAGTGGAGAATCAGGCATTACCATCTGGCAGGGGGGTCTGTGGTATGATTTATGCCAGAACACTGCTAGACTGAATGTGTGGTGCCAACTGTAAAGTTTGGTGTAGGGGAAATAATGGTCTCAAATTGTTTTAGATGGTTTGAGATGGACCTCTTATTTCCGGTGATAGAAATTCATAATGCTACTGAACTCAATGACATATTACAAAATTGTGAGCTTTGTAGAAATCCTTTGGTGATCTGTTTCGGCTTGACAAAGTGAGATTTATAAATAAACAGTCCACTGGGATTTATTTTATTTTTGTATGGAAGAACTTAACTGATCAACAACAGAAGATTGGAAAAATGTAATGTAGTGGTGTGGGGGCATTCAAATTGAGCATTGTTGGAATGCCACAGACTACCTGAGTATTGTTGCTGACCATGTCCAACCCTTTTATGACCAGAGTGTACCATCTTCTGGTGGCTACTTCCAACAGGAAAACACATCTTGTTACAAAGCTCAAGTCATCTCAAACTGGTTTCTTGAAAATGACATTGAGTTCACTGTACTTATATGACCTCCACAGTCACCAGATCTCAGTTCAATAGAACACCTTTGGGATTTGGTGGAATGGGAGATTCACATCATGGATGCGCAGCCGAAAAACCGGCAGCAAGTGCCTGATGCTATCATGATGTTATGGACCAAATTTTCTGAGGAACGTCTTGAGGACCTTGTTGAATCTATGCCACAGACAATTAAAGGAGTTTTGAAGGCAAAAGCGGGTCCAGCTTCGTACCCAGCAAGGTGTACCTGATCCCTGACCAGGTTAAATGGTTTAAAAAAATGTAAACATCTACAAAGGAGTGTCTACTGACATCTAGCTATGTAGTCTGTGTGTATAAAGTATTTTCTAAACTGTCATTATTATTTTCAAAAGCTGCATTTTATTGTATTGTGTACTTTGTAAAGTTTCCACTAACTCTTCTGTAATGTTGTGGTTTTTGGATCGTGCTTTTAGCAATAGACATTGTCACAATGTCACATACACTACAGAACAGGGGATAATAAAACATGAAATCAATATGTTTGCCTAACATGATCTGTGTTCTGGAGCGTAATGCTCTGCATTTTCAGACGTCAACTGAAATAAATGAACTGTTTTAGAATGAAAATGAACTTCGAAGGAACAATAGCACTGCAAAAATAAATACAGCATGCCAGGTCTTTAGAAACACTATACATGTTTTTGCTAAGAATAAGAACAGGAACGCAGTGCTTACACTTTGAATATTATACCCATTGATGAAGATTTGATGCAGTATAGTGATGACTGGATACACCCCGAGGCCAGTTCTTTTGAGAGCTTAATAGTGGGTGTGTTAGTTCACAGAGCAGTGTGGAGGAAGTGATGCTGTTCTGAACAATCTGACCCTGCTTCATCATGTTTCCATACTGATGACTTCACCGTAGCAACAGCTGTGTGTCTCTTTTGTGTCCCAGGCTGCGCCCCGTCTCTTGCTCGTTCGTTCTCTCTCTGCTCTTTCTGTTTGTCTCTCTCGACCTTTGTGTGAGTCTCCCTTGTTTTATGTCATTGTAAATTCTGTTGTAGGGTTTAAATGGGAAAATGGCATCTGAAATTTCCATTACTCAATTACCACATGTTAGGAAAGTGGGCTAGTTCGTTCTTGCCTGTTAAATGATGGGTATTTGTACAAGACTCCGTGTTCTTGTGCCATTGAGCTTTTCATGTTGGTAGCATTAAAGTATTGACATTAACAGCATTTAGCAGAAGCTATTATCTAGACTGACATACTTTGTACTCTCCTCAGACATATACAGTGGTATGAAAAAGTTTGGGCACCCCTGATAATTTTCATGATTTTAGTTTATAAATCATTGGTTGTTCAGATCAGCAACTTGAGTTAAATATATCATATAGCAGATGAACACAGTGATATTTGAGAAGTGAATGGAAGTAGTTATAGGGGCATTTACAGAAAGTGGCAAGTATTATTCAAACAAAAATTAGGCAGGTGCATTTAAATTTGGGCACCCCAAACAGAAAATTATTCACTATTAGTAGATCCCCTTTTGTTAGAAATTAACAGCCGCTAAACGCTTCCTACAGCTTCCAGTCTGGATTCTGGTTGAAGGTGC
Organism: Ancistrus triradiatus; assembly: GCA_025084515.1. Classification (NCBI taxonomy): domain Eukaryota; kingdom Metazoa; phylum Chordata; class Actinopteri; order Siluriformes; family Loricariidae; genus Ancistrus; species Ancistrus triradiatus. The sequence continues at coordinate 420,855 of JAJAGP010000208.1, read as the reverse complement.
TTTGGACCATTCTTCTTTAGAAACATCTCCAGTTCAGTCAGGTTTGATGGTTTCCGAGCATGGACAGCTCACATTTGTCTAGGGACTGAGATGGCCATTCCAGAATGTTGTACTGGTTCCTCTGCATGAATGCCTTAGTAGATTTTGAGCAGGGTTTTGGGTCGTTGGCCTCGGTGCAACTTTGTCACTGATTCTTGAACATTGTTCTCAAGAATCTGGAGATATTAACTGGAATATGCGATCCTCAACTTTAACAAGATTCCTAGTACCTGCACTGGCCACACAGTCCCGCAGCCTGATGGAACCGCTACCAAATTTTACTGTGGGTAGCAAATGTTTGTCTTGGGATGTGTGCCGCTCCTTGTTATGTCCAAATAACTCAATTTTAGTTTCATCAGTACACAGCACTTTATTCCAAAATGAAGCTGGATTGTCCAAATGTGCTGTAGCACACCTCAAGTGACTGTGGCGTGTCTGCAGAAAAGGCTTCTTCTGCATTACTCTCCCATACAGCCTCTCCTTGTGCAAAGTGTGCTGTATAGTTGAACGATGATTAGTGACACCATCTGCAGCAAGATGAGGTTGTAGGTCTTTGAAGGTGGTCTGTGGCTTGACTATGACTGTTCTCACCATCCTTCGCCTCTGCCTATCTGAGATTCTTCTTGGTCTGCCACTTCGGGAGTTCCTTAACTAGAACTGTGTCTGTGGTCTTCCATTGCGTCACTATGTTCCTCACAGTGGAAACTGACAGCTGAAATCTCTGAGAGAGCTTTTCCCTTTCCCTGAACCATGATGTTGAACAACCTTTGTTTTCAGGCCATTTGAAGTTGTTTTGAGGCTCCATGTTGCACTCTTCAGAGAAAATGCAAAAGGGAGGAAAAAAACTATCAATTGGACATAAACACTTCCTCATAGTTGGATTAATTGTGTATGTAGATCAACGGGTCAATGAGCTACAAAACAAAATTTTTGTGTTCCATAATAGTGCTAAAGGTTATTCAAATGACAAGGGTGCCCCAAAATTTAGGCACCTGCCTAATTTTGTTTGAATAATTACGCTACTTTCTGTTTAAAACCTATTTTACTTATTTCACTTCTCAAATATCACGGTGTTCATCTGCTATATGATATATTTACCTGAAATTGCTGAGCTGGACAACCAATGATTTATAAAGAAAAATCATGAAAATTATCAGGGGTGCCCAAACTTTTTCATACGACTGTAGTATCAGTGGCTTACAATATAAGCACTTGAGATTTAAGAGTGTAACATTTGGCTGTGCTTGGACTTGAACCCTGGTCTGTAGTCCATTTGCATCCATTCCTGCCTTTCAGACCTGTAACACATTCCAAGAAAAAGCTGGGCCAGTCTAGTACCTGTACCCTCTTCCGCAGCCATGCCTGTGTAATGTGTGCAGCATGTGGTTTTGCAATGTCTTGTTGAAAATATGCATTGAAGGCAGCATCTTTTGCTTTAAAATCTCAATGCACTTTTCTGCGTTAATGCTGCCATCACAGAACTGTAAATGACCTTTGCCAAGGGCACTGACACAACCCCGTACCATGACAGAGCCTGGCTTTTGGACTTTTGCTGATAACAATCTGGATGGTCCTTTTTGTCTTTGGTCCAGAGCACATGGTGTCCATTTCTTCCAAAAAAAGATCTATAAGACTGATTGATCTGACCACAGTACCACAGTGTGTGAGGGTCCATTCTAGATCCCTCGAACCTCAGAGACATTGACTCTGCTTCTGGGTTGGTTAACATAAGACTTCTATTTTGCACAGTCAAGTTTTAAGTGGCGTTGTGACTGTAACTCTGTACTGTAATGCTTCACAAAGGTTTGCCAAAGTAATTCCTTGCCTATGTGGTTATATCAGCTATTTTTGAATGACTGTTCTTGATGCAGTGCTGTCCGAGGGATTGGAGATCACAGGTCTTCAGTTTAGGCTTGGACCCTACGTAAATCCCTTCCAGTCTTTCTTTGAGGAATAATTTTAAAACATTTCAATCATTTTCTCATGCAGTTGTTGACACAGTAGAAATCCTTTTTCCGTCTTTTCTTCTCAAAGACTCAGCCTTTCATGGATCCTGCTTCAGTACCAAATCAGGATTACAATCATCTGGTTACAGTACCTGCTTTTTTTTACTTTAGCCCTAAACAGCCTGTCCCAACTTTTTTGGAATGTGATAAAGGCCTCAAATGCAAGAATGGATGTATATTAGCAAATGAAACAAAACATGAAGCGCCTTTGGTTCATACTGTCTGCAAGTAAATGTAAGACACTGCATTTGTTTTGTTTTGCTTTTGTTTTTGTTGTAGTTTTTTTCACTTTCCATACTGTCCCAACTTTTTCTGATTTGATTTGTAGAGTAATACATTGTTTAGTGTGTTTTAATGCACATTATGCTAATTGTAGCACACAGAATCTTCAATTATTTCCTATTCCTGTGGATGTTACTTTTAAACGTATCACCTACCTGAACATTGCGCAGACCACGTACACCCCATCATGGAAACGATATTCCCTAAAGGCAGTTGACTCTTTCACTCTTAAGTGTGTCTCAAATCTGTCTGTGGGATGTGCTGGAATAACAAATCAGATCCATGGAGACTCCACCCCTCATCTAAAAATTGTAAAGGATCTGCTGCTAATTTCTTGATGCTAGATTCCACAGTCCACCTTCAGAGGTCTTGTGGAGTTCATGCTTCAATGAGCCTTGGCAGCATGTGAGGAACCTATATGATATTAGGCAGGTGGTTTTATTATATTTCATACACTTGGACATAAAAAATTGCATGGCACTTCTTGGATTAGTATATGTGTTTCTACATCTTCTAGTGGAATGTTGTCTCACTATCTTTGACAGCTCTGTGCTCCTGTTCCTCACTTGGTATTTGCCCCTGAACGTCATTCTTCAGTCTTATCACACAGCTCAGCTGACAGCATGTGAGAAGGTGTGTTTCCATTTATCAGGAAGTAGGGGAATAGGATACAATGTTATTGTCATGTGATAAAGACGTTATTATTTTGTGTACCTGCTAGAATGTGTGTGTGTGGCTGGGTTTGGCCACTGAGTCATTATGCTCATTATGCTTACAGCTCATTTGCAGTGTCTTGTTTTTTTTTTTTGCACAACAGGTCTAGCAAGCTGAGAAATTAGACAGGTTGATGGTCATGATCAATAAATAAATCTGGAAACACTATCTAGCCAAATGTTTGTGGACAGCCAAAATAACATCCAAAGTCATCAGTATTATTAAGGAGTTTTACCCCTTTGCTGCTATAACAGTCTTCACGTCTCTGAGTAGACCTTCCACTAAATTTTTTTTCATTACTGTGAGTTTGAGCACAGATGTTGGACAATTAGCACTGACTCCCAGTTGGCATTCCAGGTCATCTCAAAGGGTCAGGACTCACTAGCAATTGATTGTTGTTGCTGTTGTCACTGTAATGTGATCTCCAGCACGCAATGCTGCTGCCCAGTATGGCGTTCCATATCCACAATACTTGACTTTTACATTGCAAGCCAAGCCCAAGATTGGTCAAGTTCTCTGGCATGTTCATTTTTAACAGCTGGCTCTTACCTCCGAGTCATGTCTATGATGATATACACCTTTGTGTCCAATTTCATTTAGTCATTTAGCAGACACACTTAATTATAGCCAGAGTGACTTACAACTGATACAATCTTACAGTCGTGGGTTAAGGGCCTCGCTCAAAGTTCCAGCAGTGGAAGATTGGCAGTGCTGGAGGTTGAACCCTGGACCTTCTGGTTCGTAGTCCATTACCTTAACCACTACACCACCATTGCCCATTCGGTTTCATTATTCTTATTTAAATTAGCACAAACATGATAGGTGTATCACATTAATGTACAGTGGTGCTTGAAAGTTTGTGAAACCTTTAGAATTTTCTATATTTCTCCATAAATATGATCTAAAACATAATCAGATTTTCAGTCCTAAAAGTAGATAAAGAGAACCCAGTTAAACAAATGAGACAAAAATATTATACTTGTGTGAACCTTGGCCTTCAGTATCTGGTGTGACCCCCTGTGCAGCAATAACTGCAACTAAACGTTTCCTGTAACTGTTGATCAGTCCTGCACACCGGCTTGGAGGAATTTTAGCCCATTCCTCATGTACCGAACAGCTTCAAACTCTGGGCTGTTGGTGGGTTTCCTCAACATTAAATGCTCAACTTCAGCGTCCTTCACAAATTTCATGTGGATACCGTACAGAGCTTTGACTTTTTCCATTCCAAAACATTACCTTTATTCTTCTTTAACCCATTCTTTGTTAGAAACGACTTGTGTGTGATTAGGGTCGTTGTCTTGCTGCATGACCCACACTTCTCTTGAGGTTCAGTTCATGGACAGAGATGTCCTGACATTTTCCTTTAGAATTCTCTGATATCATTCAGAATTCATTGTTCCATCAATGATGGAACCGTCCTGGCCCAGATGCAGCAAAACAGGCCCAAACCATGATACTACCACCACCATGTTTCACAGATGGGCTAAGGTTCTTATGCTGGAATGCAGTGTTTTCCAAACATAATGCTTTTCTTGTAAACCAAAAACTTGTATTTTGGTCTCATCCGTCCACAAAACATTCTTCCAATAGCCTTCTGGCTTGTCCACGTGATCTTTAGAAAACTGCAGACGAGCAGCAATGTTCTTTTTGGAGAGCAGTGGCTTTCTCCTTGCAACCCTGCCATGCACACCATTGTTGTTCAGTGTTCTTCTGGTGGTGGACTCATGAACATTAACATTAGCCAATGTGAGAGAGGCCTTCAGTTGCTTAGAATTTACCCTGGGGTCCTTTGTGACCTTGCCAACTATTACACGCCTTGTTATTGGAGGGATCTTTGTTGGTCGACCTTCCTGGGGAGGGTAACAATGGTCTTGAATTTCCTCCATTCCTCAGAAATCTCCTTTGTTCGTGCCATGATACATTTCCACAAACATGTATTGTGAAGAGCAGACTTTGATAGATCCCTGTTCTTTAAATAAAACAGGGTGCCCACTCACACCTGATTGTCATCCCATTGATTGAAAACACCTGACTCTAATTTCACCTTCTAATTAACTGTTAATCCTAGAGATTCACATACTTTTGCCACTCACTAATACGTAATAAATGAGCAAGTATAATATTTTTGTCTCATTTGTTAACTGGGTTCTCGTTATCTAATTTTAGGACTTGTGTGAAAATCTCATGATGTTTTAGGTCATGTTTATGCAGAAATATAGAAAATTCTTAAAAGTTCACAAATTCTCAAGCACCACTGTAGCTCAGTGATAAGAGCCAGCTGCTGGAAAGATTAGTTCCTGATGACCTGGGCCTGCAATGGGAAGCTTGTGTAGTTACAATGCCTTGGAATGCAACGGTATCTCATCCAATGAGCACTTTTACCTCTGTCCAGTGAATTCTGCGATGGGCTCCAGAGCTCTCTTCCCACAACAATGACCAGTACGAGTATGGTCGAACAGGAGTCTTCACTTACACTATTTTAACTGCAAATAATCTCTGTCTTGCACTTCTGGTTAAATGCTACTGCATTTAATTGGCTCTGTACTAGCACTCTGCACAATAACAATAAAGTTGAATCTAATCTAATCTAATCTAATTGTATCCCAAAGTCCAAAAGTGTCAGATAAAATAAACTGCAAATGAGATTTTAGGCAATTCATTTAACTGAAAATGCAACACGTAACATTTGATAGCTTTAAAAGTATTGCTTTAAAAGTATTCCATGTCCACAAATTGTGTCCATAAATAGGATTGTGGTAGCCTAGCAGTTAAGGTACTGGACTGTGGACAAGAAGGTCCAGGGTTCAAATCTTGCCTCTGCAAGTTACCACTGTTAATCCACAATTGCTTGGATTGTAAGATTGTATAAGTTGTAAGTCGCTAATTGATGTAAATATAAATGTATTGGACACAAAACCACTTGTGGCCAAAAGTAGGACGATAGACTGTTCTAACTTGGTTGATGTGTTTATAGAGCCTTTTTTTTGTAAGTTACTTTGGTTTGACCTGGTGTGTATGACTTTCCACTACTTATTTGTAAGCTGTAAATGGTGTTTGTAAGTACAGGTAGTCCTCGGGTTACGACGTTTCGTGGTTACGACACATCTCCCATTTACTGTATAAAGCCTTGTTTCGACTTAAGTGGTTTTGCGTCGTAAACGTCATAACGCGAACTTCGTGTTTGGTGTGTGCGGCTGAAAAATACACGGTTACGCAGCTCGTTTTTAGATAATTACTGTGTTAGGATAGGTGTTATGATAGGATAAGTGCTTACAGTACCGGTATGTTATTTATAATGTTATTTATGTACAGTATGTACATGTGTTCCGACTTCCACCGAAAATCGGTTTACGACGCCACCTAGGAACGGATCTGCGTCGTAAGTCGAGGACTACCTGTATATGTGTTTGTCTGATTGTAAGTAGTACAACTTTGTTTGTTCCCCCACTGCTTGTATATCCTCTGTAACCTAGAAATATAAACAGTGGTATCTCGGTTCTTGACCACCTCAGAACTAGGCGAATTCGGTTCTCGACACATTTTGACTAGAAATATTTGTCTAGGTCCTTGTCAGTTGCTCGGTACTCAGCGAACTTGTATGGATGTAGCCGCGTGACTCGTTTCAGGTGAAACTCGAACCGTGATTCACGATTCGGTACACAGTGATTCAGTGATTCAGATTCACAATAGCTCTCAGAGAAGATCTGCGCTGTATTTCTCGTGCTTTTCTTTATTTTTACATCTACAGTACTGTACAGTATTCTTAGTGCAAATAAGTCTCCATGGGTCCTAAAACTGTTAGTTTATAAGAGCCAACCGCAAGAAAAACATGAATTGAATGCTCCAGAATGTTTTGCACATTGTTTTGCACTTTCAATCCATTACTCATTAGATTTCATGAGCTTTTTCAACACTTTATTGTAAAATAAGCATTGTGTCAATGATTTTATCCATCTGTAGGTTAATGTAAGTGTTTTAAACATTAACGTACTTATCATGACTTATCATGAGGTGGAATCTCCATCTACAGACATCGTGTAACTGCAGTCATTTAAATTGGACCGGAAAATGTGAATAAGAAGCCAAATTCAGCTTCATCTCCGCTATAATACACCAAACAGTCATTAAACTCCTCAGTTTGGATTGGAGCCCTGCCCCGGCCTCTACCTGTGTAGAGTTTGCATGTGCTCCCTGTGCCTGTGTGGATATCCATTTTGTCCCATATTCCAATGCTATGTGTGCACTCTTTGATGTACTGTCTCTCTAGCCTTGGCTCCTGCCTTGCACCCTGTGCTGCCAGTTAGGCCCAGTCTCCCCAAAGCAGCCCTGAATAGGATTAAGAGGGTGGGGATTGTGAGTGCGTGTCAAGGTTATTGGAGGTAAAACAATGCAGTTTGTATTTTCTATTATTTAACCCTTTAAACCTTTTTGCAAGTCTTATTTTATTGACCTAAAGATTTTACACATTGATTAGCTACATGTGAAAAAGTATTAGTATATTAGTAGGTGCTAGTATTCGCTATTTTTGATCAATTTTAACTTTTATTTATACTACTTTATACTATATTTTTCCAGTGTAGGCTGGGATATTGAAGCCATACTATGAATTTCTTTCTAAGAGGCTCTGCAGGATGGGGATTTCCTCTTTGGGGCCTGGGGATTAAGCCTTTTCTCATGTATTGTAGAGAGAGAAAGACCGGTCACAGTGGGTAAGAGGCGCTGGAGTTTTTGCTGCCATATTCTTTTACACGTTTGATCTCACAGAGTGATCAGATATCCAGCTCATGATGTGTGGTCTTTTAATCCCACTTATGCACAACTCTGTCTGAACAAGTTTAGGTATTATAGTATTGATGTTTGCTTCAGGGTCTCTGGCACATGCTTCTCTGAGATCAAACCAGGAGCACAAGGCCAGGCTCCTCATTGGTGGAATGAGCTTCCCAAATCAGTCAGAATGACTTGGTGTCTTTCTTCCTTCAGCAGAATTCTGAAGACTCAGCTGTTCAAACAACACCAAGGATAATGCTTCTTCTATCCTCTGTACTTTTTGATGTACTTTATCTGGTATTTGTATATATTATGGCCCACCTTATCTTCAGGCTTAATCTGTGTCTTTATTATCACTTCTGGTAGCCTAGTGGTTAAGGTGCTGGACTCTAGTCCAGAAGGTCCAGGGTTCAAATCCCACTTCTGTCAAGCTGCCACTGTTGGGTCCTTGAGCAAGGCCCTTAACCTACAATTGCTTGGATTGTAAGATTGTATGTCGTTCTGGATAAGGACATCTGCAAAATGCTATAAATGTAATGTAAATGTTATAGATCACCGAATACTTGCATGAACCGCTTGCCATGTAAATTGTAAAGTGCATGAAGTGGTGTTTGAAATTTGTGAACCCTTTAGAATTTCCTATATTTCTGGATAAATCTGACATAAAACATCATGTTATTTTACATAAGTCCTAAACATAGATAAAGAGAACATAATTAAACAAATGGGACAAAATATACATAATATACATGGTCATTTATTTATTGAGGAAAAAGATCCAATGTTACATACAGTATATATGTATGTAAAAACCTTTAGGATTAGCAGTTGATTTGAAGGTGAAATTAGAGTTCTTTGTTTTCAATCAACGGGATGACAATCAGGCATGAGTGGGCGCACTGCTGTATTTAAACAACATTTATATTTTCTTCAAAAGGCATGTTTGTGGAAGTTTATGGTGGTACCTTAAATGCTTTATGAGAACCTCAGAAAAAGTAATTGTTGATGCTCATCAGAAGGTTACAAAGCCATCTTTAATTACCAATCCACAGTTGGACAGATTATGTGTGAATTGAGGAATTTCAAGACCCTTGATACTTAGTCAACCAGCAAAGATTTCTCCAAGAGCGTGACATGTAATAGTCTGAAAGGTCACACAGGAAGTCAGGGTAACTTCTAAGCAACTGAAGGCCCCTCTCACATTGTCTAATTGTCAAATGTTAATGTTCAGGAGAACACTGAACAACAATGGTATGCATGAATGGGCTGCAAAGAGAAAGCGATTGCTCTCCAAAAAGTACATTGTTGCCCATCATGAAGCACTGGGACAATCCAGAAGGCTATTTAAAAATATTTGGGGATGGATGAGACCAAAACAGAGCATGTTTGGTTTAAATGAGAAGCACTATGTCTGGAGAAAGAAAAACATTGCATTCGAGCACAATAACCTTATCCTTTCTGTGAAACATGATACTGGTGGTAGTGTCATGGTTTTAGCTTGTTTTGCTTCATCTGGGCCAGGACAGCTCACCACCATGGATATAACAATGAGTTCTGAATTATACCAGCAAATTCTGAAGGAAAACATCAGGACATCTATCTGTGAACTGTATATCAAGAGAACGTGGGTCATGGAGCAAGACAACAATAAGGCAGGAACCAACCCTAGACAGGGTACCAACCCATCGCAGGACACAGCGCAGTGGTTCTCACCATTTTCCTTTTGGTTGGCTGTTATCACTAACCTTCTTAGGACAGATGCTGACTTATTTGCATGAACAATACAGCACTGTAGAGATAAAAATAAAAACCACGAGAAACACAGTAGAGATCTGCACTGAGTGAGAGCTATTGTGAGACTGACACGTGATCCTATGTTTCGACTGGAATGAGTTGCACATTTTGACTCGTACAAGTTTCAGCAAGTGCGCCGAGTGCTGAACAAACGAGTGCCGAGACAAATTTGTGTCAAGAACCTAATTCAACGAGTTGTGAGGTTGAGAGCCCTATGTATGTAAGTCTGTATTTAAGTCTGAAGAGGGGATGCTGGTTGAGGAATCATCCCCCATTGATATAACGGTGACTCCTACCCAGTGGTCTAGGGCACTCTGATAAATGACCCTGTGTTCTCCATGGATAGGTGTCAAAGGCCGTGTGATGTTGACGTGGGCTTAAAAAGTGAAAGAAATGACTAAAATCAAATTTACTTGTGGACTTATTGAACTAAGAGTTGAGCACTACAGACCTGAAACGAATGCATGTTTATTAAAGCAGTCATGAAAGGCTTAGGGCTTATGCTTATTCCAGTTAACATCCGTGAACGTTATCTCTTTTCATTTTAGAAGGACCGTCTTGCTTTAAAAATGTAACCGTGATTTGATGGAGGTTAATTTACAAAGGGAATCTGGGAAGTCTTTAAGTGCCAGAGTCACGGTTGGTGCATGCCATAAGTCATGGAAATGAGGTATGACGAAGCTGAAGTTGTTGTCAGTTCCTCAGAAGTGTCATGTTTACGCTTAGCCCCACATGGAACCTGTGTGGTGAATAGAAATGGTAAGATCACTACTGTACTCAGTTATTCAACCATGTGCTGCGATCAGTACTTGACATGTGGACTGTGTTAGCCTAGTGGTTAAGGTACTGGACTAAGGACAAAAAGGTCCAGGGGGTTCAAATCCCACCTTTGCCAAGCTGCCACTGTTGGGTCCTTAACCCACAATTGCTTGGATTGTAGAATTGTAAGTCAATCTGGATAAGGTGAATTAATGTTTTCCAGACCTCCAGAAAATCCAAACTGGTTGTATCGTACAGGTGATCTCTGATTTACGATGGGGTTATGTTCCAACCAATCCATCATAAGTTAAATGTACCATGAACTGATGATTATAATATAGTCTATACTGCATGATAGCAGAGCCCATTTCACATTAACATTTACATTAACACTTACGATGACCTACAGTTAGCCAAAATCATTAACACAAAGCTTATTTTATCATAAAGTGTTGATCTCATGTAATTTAGTGAGAAAGTGAAAAGTAAAGCAGAACACTTACTCTATTGGATTACTCGGGGTGCTAGCATAGCTGCTAAGCTAACTGCAGCCTGTGTTCTGGAGGATTCAGTTTATGTTCTCCTTTCGGTTGGCTTTTATAAATTAACCTTTTTAGGAACCATGGGGACTTATTTGCACTAAGAATACAGTACTGTAGATGTAAAAATAAAGAAAAACATGATAAACACAGGGGAGCTCTTCACTGAGCAAGAGCTATTATGACACTGAATCATGAATCGTGAATCGAGTTTCGGCTGAACTCATACAAGTTTCAGCAAGTGCGCCGAGTACTACGAGACAAACGACAAGAACCGAGACAAATTTTTCTAGTCAAAATGAGTCGAGAACTGAGTCAATTCACTTCTTTCGGGCTTGTTTTCCTAGACCTGTCTGCTTGTTTCTCTCGTGGGATCTGGCAACCCTAGAATTAAATGCAGCACCCACTAAATGGCAACCAAACACTTTTTGGGAGACTCTGCAACACAGTATATGCTTGAGGAAATTAAGAATTTGAACAACAATAACAATAATATATTTGAAGTTTACGTCACATTCTTTTGTGAGATTATTGGCTGGTTAGTAGAAGTACAAATCTGATTATTGCCCGAGCCAGAGCTTATATTTTATCTATAGGGCATGTATACTCATTGATCGGATTCTTGACAAATTCTGATTTTCTGCAATTACCGGATTATTAGATGTATGTAAAAGCACTGAGTGACTCCTTGCACAATGAACCGCCTGTGTGAAAGAGAGTGAGCGATCAAGCAGAAATGACACGTAACCTTTTCACTCAGGGTTATCTTAAGCTTGTGTGTGTGCTGCCACCACTCATCCAACTATTTAATGTCAACTAAGGATGGGCTTTCATAGCTTTGTAACACCAACAATTCACATGCACCTCTAGCCTCCAGCATGTCTGCTACCAGTGGTCAAGTTCCTACTGAAAGGCTTTATTCCATCGAGGCTGCGTTCTCATTACTGAAGAGCAACTTAGCTCTATATTGACAGCAGGTCTGCTTTCTCAATGAGCTGTCATAAAGCCACTACGGCATTATGATGAACTGAAATAGAACATTCCATATAGGCTGGTGGAATGTTTGCTAGCAAATGTTGCTAACAGTGGGGGAGGGGTGCCAATTCATCTTGTCCTCTTCCCTTTAGTACTTCATTTATCATGGTAATGAAATAGTATAAAGGGTGAGGAGGGTTAGCTGGAGGGAAGGGGGTGGTGCCTGATAGAATTGGTAAAGTGTTGAGCTATGCTAGGCCCCAAGGTGACTTGTATAATGTGTCTGAGAATTGCATGTAAGAAAATGTGTTTGAATAGGACCACATTTGTTGCTTTTGTGTGACAAACTGATCAAATAACTTCAAAGACAAACACACTCTGGCAGGAATTTGATGAAGTTACATTAACTTCAGTATGCTGATAACATGGATAGTGGTATCTCTCCAAGCAGTGAAGCTTTTAAGTTTATCATGGTGTAGTTTTAAATGAAAAAGGTTGTTTTTCTATTCAGTTTTGGACAATTGGCTTCTGTCATGTGACTGGCGTTGACTTTATTTACATTTACAGCGTTTAGCAGACGCCCTTATCCAGAGCGACTTACAATTGGTACAATCTTACAATCCAAGCAATTGTTGGTTAAGGGTCTTGCTCAAGGACCCAACAGTGGCAGCTTGGTAGAGGTGGGATTTGAACCCTGGACCTTCTGGTCCATAGTCCAGTATCTTAACCGCTAGGCTACCACAGCTTTGTCCAGACAATGAATAAAAGTAAATAAAAATGAATGATAACTGATTTCATGGACTTTGTTCAGTTTTGCAGCATCTGACGTGTTCCAATCAGATCTGACCAGCTAGAAAATGAATCTGATCAATAGGATATGCCGTCTTGTGATAGATCTGACCATTTCAGGTCTGACTGACCATAGAAAATGAATACACTTAAAAGGAAATTAATGTATACATCAATTAACGTCTATGATACATTCTGTGAAATTGCATGTTATGCGATCTTGACGTTGCCCACACACCCTATTAAATATACATACTTACACTCACTGATCACTTTAGCTACACCTCCTTGTTTCTACACTGGTTATCCATTTTATCAGTTCCACTTACCATACAGAATTACTGTGTACTTCAGACTGTGAAGTCCATCTGTTTCTCTACATACTTTGTTAGTCTCCTTTACTCTGTTCTCTAATGGTCAGAAATCCCACAGGTTCACCACAGATTAGGTATTAGGTACTATTTGGGTGGTGGATCATTCTCAGCACTGCATTCACACTGATGTGGTGGTGTGTTGTCCTGGTATGAGTGAAGCAAACACAGCAGTGCTGCTGGAGTTTATAAAAAACCTCAGTGTGACTGCTGGACTGAAAATTGTCCACCAACCAAAAAATGTCCTGCCACCAGCATCCTGTAAGCAGAATTCTATAAGCTCCAATGGAGGATTAGACTAGCAAACCGCAACAAGATGAGCTACCATCTCTGACTTTACATCTACGAGGTGGAACAATATGGTGGATGTGTCTAGTAGAGTGCACAGTGAGCGAACACAGTGTTTAAAATCCCCAGGAGTAATGCTGGTGAGCTTCCTTGCATGAGCTGCTCGTTTAAAGTACTTCCATAACATTTCTATTGGGTTAAGGTTGAGACATTGACTTGTGTTAAATGTCTTATGCCTTAACCATATCTTTGTAGACTTACTTGTGTGCTTTGGGTCACTGTTGCTGCATGACCCACTTACGATTAAGCTTCAGTTTACAAACAGATGCCCTGACATTTTTCTGTAGAATTTGTTGGTACAATCCAGAACTCATAAGTCAATCAATAATGAATATTTTTGTCAAATTTATGCAGAAATATCGACATTTGTAAAGACTTTGCAAATTATTTGTTTATTGCTTCTTGGGTAAAGACAGCACATAGGTTTGTAGCATCTGAGTTATATATTTTATCAATTCAGTTTTTGCAGTTAGTCATGTCTAACAGACTATTCTGTGGGTTTGGATATTGAGCAAATGCATGTGGGGACATTGTAGCATTTGTGCTATTGTGATGTGATTAAGGGGCCATGGATGACCCTGGTCACTTGACCCTTGGACTGTGAGACAATGGGTGAGCTTCTTCAGCAGGACCCATGCTGAACCTGTGCTCTCACATTTCAGTCTGCAGTGTTCATTTGTAGCTGTTTGACTAAATCAATGTACTGCAATGTAGTAATACATACTGACATAGGAGGATTCATTTATATTAAATTAGTGACTTTGTATAGACTGGGGCTCTTATTTATGATTGGTATTTAGATCACGGTTGTTTGTTTTTACAGAATGAAGCATATGAACTGTGGTGCTTGGAAAATGTGGTGGTGCAGTAGTTACAGTAATGGACTGTGGACAGAAGGTTCAAGCTCTGCCAGACTGCCATTGATGGGCCCTTAAACAAGGCCCTTACTCCACAATGTCTTGAATTGTACTTTGCATGATTGTGTCAGTTGCTCTGGATAAGTGCCTCTGCTAAATGACTGAAAACTAAACACTAATTCTTGCAGTCTACAAACATCTATTCCATTACTTTGATGCTTAGACTGAGTATTTGGTAAAAGAGGAGAATCTAAACTTCTGAACTACTTTGCTAGTCATTAACAGTCTTAGACAGCTTTTAAGGCATGCCTGCTTTTCTCTTCTTTTATGTATGGTGCAGTGACTGACTTGGGATGTGATTACATCATGCTCTATTGTGTGAGCTGTTTACCTCTAGTCCGGCTCTTTCTTACTCAGTATTCAGCTTCAGGCCTGCAGTACTCACACACAGTACCCACAAAGAGAATAGGGAGATGTTGGTGAACGCATGCGTCTGTCCCTGTGTGTGTGCATATATCACTGTTTCTTGCGTGCATGCCTGTGTTTCAGAGTCTGAGTGTGCTTCAGTTAAAGGGGGACAGCTGCCGTTTGCAAAGGAACCCTCTATCTACCCCTCTGGATTAGAGGGGGGGATCTTTCCTGTGTGCCATGTATGACTGGACACTTAATAGACTCCCTCCTGTCTCTTTGTCTCTCCTTTCCATGCCTTCTCATCTGCTCCAGTTTAACTGACACTGTTTTTTATTGTGTTGCCACATGATGAGGTTCTTGCACTCAAACGGAATCATTTTAAGGGAAGCCCTCATAGTACTGGATATCCTGTAGTACTATGTCATTGTTAGGTTAATTTGTTTTCAGTTTAGCTATCCTACAGCCTTATGCAATAAGAACAAACTTAGATTAAACCTATTTTTGCAAATTCAAAAGCATATATTTTAAAACATATAGGATGAAATCAAATATAATACTTAATTTGGTGTATCATTACAAGTGATTCACTGGTGTTTTTTGGGAGGACTCAACATCTACCTGGCTTGTTAGTGGTTCATTAAAATATATAGGTGCCCAGTGAAGTGAATGTAGAGGAATTTGGATAGATTATACATATACTGACAATTGAGATTTTCTTCTTAGTTATAGGTTATAGGTGTGTGTGTGTGTATGTGTATATATATATATATATATATATATATATATATATAGCATATACTAGCATATACTGTTACTAGCATATCCAGCTAGCATATACTTAAGATATGACGTGGTGGGATGAAATGGGGTAAGATGAGGGAAGGTAAATGGTACACTTAAGAGGTGACACCCTGTCCCCCAGAATACCGAGTGAGGCTCCTTTGTGCAGATGTTGATCAGTGTACCACACAAACCCCCAAAAGCCACCTGTCACTGCAAGGGGGCTGGGGGTAGGAGCACTCAAGTGAAAGCAGTGCACAGCATGGAAGTGGTCAGTAAAGTCCTGGACATCAACAGACCACATGTATGTTTAAAACCATACATTAGTTCACCTTTGTGTTTCAGCATGATCTATGAGCAAATATATTCAACAATAAAGTTTTATAGGCTCTGGACTACTAATTGTTTGAGTTCAAACTGCAGTTCCATTACTGTTAGGCCATTCAGCAAGGTGATGTATGAGGGTGTCTGCTAAATGCAGGTATGGAGCTCATGTGCAGTCCTGTTCTAAAGTCATATTGAAGACACCTTCACATAAAAGCAAATTATAGTACAACAAGTATAACTATAATCCTAAATAGTAAAATTGGTAGGTTAATGTAAACAGGATTATTAGAACAAGACTGAGAGAGGAACAAATAAAAACATCTGAAAGGAATTAAATTCATTTTGGTGCACCACTGTTGTCCTGTTAACCAGGCAGCACTTCTGGGTCAAATGTAATTCATCTGAAAACGTTAGCAACTGGTGCTAATCTGCTAACAATGGAAGTGGAATCGTTGTGGAATCATGGAATCGTTTTTGCCATTGTTAAGAAGGAAATGGAGAAGTTTTTTGTGTGTCATCAGCTAACAACAGAAGGCAAGAGAAGGAAGAGACTATACATGTCATACCATCAGTTTCCACAATAAACAGACATACATTCAGTTCAAAGGTTTAGTCAGCTTCTCTGTGTTTAAAGGTCAACCATCCCAAATATTGGAATCTGTGGAAATTTTCTTCCACTGGACGCCCAAGTCATTTGTTAGTTTTTGCTTTCACAGTACCTTTACACAAATAATGTTTTGTGACCTCCGATTTTCAGCAATTGGGAATATACCCTGGTCTGGTTCATTACTCCTTGGACATGTATGTCCCCAACAGAATCAACTTGCAACTCTGCATAGTTCCAATTTTTCATTCGCATAATCAGAAATGGTTCCATGGTAGAGGTGTGGATGAAACAATATACAACACAGGTTTTCAATCTATCCAAATTCTCCCACATCACCAGATTGCTGTGTTCGATTCTCTAGCTCCATGTATCTACCTGCATACGTAACACAGATGCTTTCCTTCAGAGCTAAAAATTGACCAGTCCACTTCTACCTAAAGGCACCAATTAAACCCGGCTCTGTACCTCATACCCTGTGAGACTCAAGTATGACTCAAACGGTCTCACCAAGACAAGCATGACGAGTGTTCTCTGTACAAAATCCAGGTAGTTCAAACCCTGATGGTCCGAAAGGTTGTCTTTAACTGACTTACATTTACAGCATTTAGCAGACGCCCTTATCCAGAGCGACTTACAATTGATACAGTCTTACAATCCAAGCAATTGTGGGTTAAGGGCCTTGCTCAAGGACCCAACAGTGGCAGCTGGCAGCGGTGGGATTTGAACCCTGGACCTTCTGGTCCAGAGTCCAGCATCTTAACCACTAGGCTACCACAGTCCCTTCAGTGACTTCATATGAGCTTTATCATTTTATATCATTTCATGTCAAACTCAAGTCATTATCATGACAAACAGTTGAATAATCAGGATAAGGACATATCAAGACCATTTGTATCATAAAACTATGTGTAAATACTAAATTGTGATCTATGATCTAGGGTAGCCTAGCGGGTAAGGTATTGGACTATGGACCAGATGGTCCAGGGTTCAAATCCCACCTCTGCCAAGCTGCCACTGTTGGGTCCTTGAGCAAGGCCCTTAACACACAATTGCTTGGATTGTACGTCGCTCTGGATAAGGGCATCTGCTACATGCTGTAAATGTAAATGTAAATTTTGGGCTGTGGTAGCCTAGCGGGTAAGGTACTGGACTATGGATCAGAAGGTCCAGGGTTCAAATCCCAACTCTGCCAAGCTGCC
This sequence comes from Ancistrus triradiatus, assembly GCA_025084515.1. Lineage (NCBI taxonomy): Eukaryota > Metazoa > Chordata > Actinopteri > Siluriformes > Loricariidae > Ancistrus > Ancistrus triradiatus. Next base: position 403,291 of record JAJAGP010000208.1, on the reverse strand, counting down.
ACTGTTGGGTCCTTGAGCAAGGCCCTTAACCCACAATTGCTTGGATTGTAAGATTGTATCAGTTGTAAGTCGCTCTGGATAAGGTGCTGTAAGGCGTCTGCTAAATGCTGTAAATGTAAATGTAATGTAAAAAGAATAACCTACATCCAAGTATTCACCAATCAGAAGGTGCTTGAGATGTATGTGAGCTCTACTTTAAAAAATGTAACTGAGTACACATAGGATAGTTTAAAGGATAGTTTAAAGTGAAACTATCTTAACTGTCTTAACTATCTTAACTAAGTTAACTGTTGCAGTTAATATACTAAACTAGTGTTTATGTCCTCGAGCGATTCCCTTAATAACCCAGTTTCTTGTATCAGTTGTAAGTTGCTGTGAATAAGGGCCGCAACTAAATACTGTAAATGTACAAACTACTGTAACTGCTTACTTGTGTAAACCTGAACAAAATCGAAATAATAAACAAACTGAACCTGATAGATTATTATATTTATCTGCAGATTCATCCTCACTTGTTGAAATCCTTCCAAACCTGCAATCAGCCGACTTTGAACGTTAGCCTCACCGGATCACTCCATTTTTGGGAAGACGGGTATCTGAGCGAATAATGTCAAGACGTTAAAGCTTGCGATAGTGTTAAAATGTCATAACCATATCAATAAGGCAAACTTAAGTACGTTTTCGCCAAGCTTAAAATCGAAAAAGCTTGAATGAATAGATATATAATACAGCAGTCGACATGAGTGTTCTGCGACCGCTCTAAAATGATTGTGGTACGGTCTGATTGTTGGTTTCTCTTAACCGAGCTGTACAGCGAGCAGAAGCAGACCATCAGCTGGCTGTGGGAGAGAGAGGTGGCTGCTGTTTGAAAGTTGTCGAAGGAGTTTATTATCGAGACTGACTTTTAAAAACACACAGAGATCCCGAACAACGTGGGATTCGTTTTCGTTGGAGCTTGACAGATCTTTGCAGCGCAGATTTGCGACCCTCTCTGTCGGTGTCTGGACGCCGGTGTGTGCGTGTTAGTTAGGACAGACACTGGTTGGATAAACGCAGTGAGGAGACCCAGGTTTTTCCGCTTTTTGTATCCAGGAGGAATGAGTATACGGTTTGGGAGGAAGTAGCAGCAATCCGCCTGATCCCAAGAAACATGGAGCACGAAGGTCTAGGTACTGGGGTGGAGAAAAATGGACTAGGACAGATACAAACTCGTAAGTCTGCTGCTTTTGATAAGTACGTGTGTGTGATTCTGTGGCTTATAATGGTCTATGGGCCTTATTGCATAGCGGTGCTTGTTCAGCTTCAGCTCTCGTTGAAGCATTTTGAATGGCAGTGTAAATAAAGAGCATAGTTTATGTTAACGCACAAGTGTTACCCTGCCTATTAACTTGAACAGCAGCTGCGCTTATAAGTGTTTGTATGGAAATGATCGTATCGCGATACTTAAAGTAAGACTGGGCAATCAGGCAAAAACATATCGCGATAGTTGAAGACGATACGCGTGTGCTGTGTATCACTGAGGATTGTAAACATATCGGTAACATAAGAGCCATACTGAAAACCTCGAATCCAGATATTCGTTATGTCTATTCGTTATGTCGTTTATGTCGTTATGTCTGGTTCCAGAGCAAGCTGACCATAGAATAATAAGTATTAAATACATTTTATATGATAGTTAAAGTCTCCCTGTTAAATGGATACAGGAGAATGCATTTATTTCAGTCTGCATGATACTGTGTATTCAGTGCATTCTGATTAGCCTCAGGGTGTCATTTATTTTACTGTCAGTTTGTCCTCTGTCTGTTAGTGCTTTATCCTTTATCATGAGGGATGTGGTGGATCAAAAGTTTGTCCTTCAAACACTAGATAACAAAGATTTGACTCCAGTTCATGGCATGGCATCACTTTAGTATTTACTTCAAGTAAAAGCCTAGGTGCAAGCGTGAAGCCCACCTTCTGACATGTTTTTTTTTGGAAATGTTAAGGATTTGGCAATTCAAAATATTTTTTGGTTCTTCTAAAATGTATTAACACAAAGTACTGTAAGATAATATACAGGTATGCATGGTTTAAGGACCACATGATGTTCTGTGAAACAAATTGGTAATTAAATTGGTAAATTTTCACAAGAAAGCTGCATGCTAACGATACGTAAATGCACCAGGGACACTGCAGAACACGAGTGGAACGCTGACATCCACACACTATCCGAAGCCTTCACTGTATCACCACTCGTCGGGAAACGCACAACAATGTGTTTCTACAGTTACAAGCACAATAACAATCACACACACTCTGTAAAACCAAAATAGAAATGTGCACGTTGGAATATGAACATAAACATACCTCGCTGGCTGCACACAACCAAGGGGGAGTGAGTCATCTTGAAGAAACACTAATATCCAGAACAGGCAATGAGGTGTCACCTTTTAAACACTTTTAGCGTTGTGGATCCTACTAGCAAGAAGTTACAACAATCAAACAAGGAGCAGAAACAAACCAGTCGACCATCCATTTATGTCCAGGTAGTAGCATGGTTATTAGGGGTTTATGTTTAGGCCTAGGTAACAGAAATCAGTACCAAATGAGCACAAACCGAAGTGTCTCGGTGCTGCTGAGTATTGAAGTTGGGGGATGTTCTGGTGCTGCGATTAAGATATTGGACTATTGATCAGAAGCTCCAAGCTGCCACTGTTGGTCCCTTGAGCAAGGCCCATAACCCACAACTGCACAGATTGTACATTATGAAACTGTATCAGTTGTAAGTCGCTGTTCATAAGAGTGGTCTGTTAAATGCTGTAAATGTAGAAGTCTCAGTTCGATACTTACGAATATGATACCTGAAAGAAAATAACGTTATGATCATGAGGACTTAAAAAAAAAATCTGAATGATTATTAGGACTATTAGAAGAGCAAGAAAAAAATACTTGAAGCCATATCGTACCACCTCCTTGCTGCATGGAGAGAGCTTGTAAGGTACTTGTGCACCAAACTGTTCTAGGGACTAATTTGGGAGGAACTACACCCCATGGAGCTTCCCGAGAACTACATTTGTTCCAGGGCTTGTTTTGGTTGTGTTTTGTGTTGACGCAAGCCCTGCAAATTTCACTTCGACAACACAAAATTGTGTCGTATCTGCTCTGTTGCACATAGACTCTGACAGACATTCTGGCCATCAATGTTGGTCTGGTCGTTTTTTTTTCCTCTCCATTTTAAGCATGAAGATCTGTTGACAATCTGGGGGTCTGTGGTGGCTTAGTGGTTAAGGTAATGGACTATGGACCAGAAGGTCCAGGATTCAAATCCCACCTCCATCACCCTGCCACTGTTGGGTCCTTGAGCAAGGTCCTTAACCCACAAGTGCTTGGATTGGGAGGTTGTATCAGTTGCAAGTCGCTCTGGATAAGGGCATCTGCTAAATGCATAAATGGAGATGAAGTTTATGTTTACTGGTGTACTAGTATTTAAACGTGTTGGTTGAGCTCAACAGAGACGCTTGCGTCTGGACATCAGATGGGACTGATCTGGTCCTATATTGGTATCTGGTCCAATATTGACGTCATTCTCACATCAGGAATCGAACGAACATGGCCGATCCATATTCCATTCCATATCTTACCATGAGCACATGGTAACTTCAGTCTACTTCTGAGTCAGCAAATAGTATTCGCTGTTGGTTTAACTAACAAGTCATTTCTTAACAGGTACTCATTAAGAAAGTAGAATTTCGATGCAACTTCTCGGGTCCCACTTACGCATTTAAGTGAAGCTATGCTTTGAAAACACGGCCATGATTAGTGCAGAAATACGTCCGTATTAAGGAATCGTCTATCTGCCAGGACTGGTGTCGTGATCACATGTCATGATGTAGTTTTGTTTCGGTCTACTCTGCTATAACATTAGTGGAAAATCTGAGCTCAAAACTTCAGCTCCGCTTTCAGAGAAAAGCCAAATGCAGTATGTGTGGAAAGCTCATTTATTGTAAAGGTCATTTCATCAGTAAAATAGCAAAACATCTGAAGCACCAGAATGAAATGCTTCAGCATTGTACCGTGGCTTCCTGGCGCAAGTGCTGCGTTATCTGGGACAGTCTAAAACGTGAACAAAGGTTTATGTGCCTTAATGTACTCCGTGACCTTGGAAAACAAAACTTCAGTTACTACTATTGAGAAGTAATCTCTTCTGCTGAAATGATGAACCTGTGATCCAAAAGTAAAGTAATCATTTTTACGTTCCCATGTAAACCTATGTGGACTGTGGTAGCCTAGCGGGTAAGGTACTGGACTATGGACTAGAAGGTCCAGGGTTCAAATCCCACCTCTGCCAAGCTGCCACTGTTGGGTCCTTGAGCAAGGCCCTTAACCCACAATTGCTTGGATTGTAAGACTGTATCAGTTGTAAGTCGCTCTGGATAAGGGTGTCTGCTAAATGCTGTAAATGTAAACCTATTTTGCTGATCATCTTCGTCATTTCAGCAGTAGACAGTACTTCTGATAAGTAATTAAGAGAAGTTTGTTGTTCCTAGGTCACTTTAAGCTTTTTTTTTTAACTTATAATAGTAAATAGTAGGGTTTAATGGGAAGAAAAAAGCTTATTGTAGATTGATTACTTTTGAAGTTGAAATATGAAAAACAAATACCTAAACATTTGGAAAAATTTTTTTCACCATTTTGGAATCGAAAATTTGAATTGATAAGAATGGGAATCGATAAAAGGCAAACGATACCCAACCCTACACAGTACCGACAATATTAATCATAATTTTAAAGAAAAGAAACTCTCCTGTATCTGAATCGGTATTGGCAGTTGTGCATTGGGATTGTCGCAATACAGTAATATTGTCTTTTTTTATTTTTTTATTTATTTAAAATATATATATATATATATATATATATATATATGAGGGTTTCTATATGAGCTGTGAATTGAATACATTAAGATTTTATTAAAAAAATAAAAACTTTACTGAGCACCTGCGCTACTGAGATGCGGTCATCTCCAGGAAAGCCAGCTACAGTTCTAGACCAAAAGTGACATCTATGGGCAGATTGTGTAATAGGCTCTGTGCTCCATCTAGTTACTCACCACAGAAATTTGAAGCATTGGGCAGCATTGGGTAAGCCTGAAGTTGTTTTTGTTAATGTGAGGAAATGGAGACTCGTATAATAAATGTTTTCATAATGTATCTCTATCGTGCAAAGCTACAGAGAATATGGAGACAAATCCTTCAGAAGGGAGTGTGGATCCTGAGGTGCCTTTACCATGCCCTTCAATAAGAAATCAGCAATAGCAGAGCTCTTTGGTGAATTATTATTATTTTTTTGTTTTTACCCCAGCTTGCAAAGCAGGAAGTTGTATTGGCCTCCTTGATCTCTATCGACACTGTTGATATGTTGGCCAACCCTAACTTGAAGACGTTTTTACTCCATGTGCATCACAAAAATGTGCTAATTTACATCATGACCGTTTCATAATTATCGAAGAAAATGGTTTTTCCATGGGAAAATGGTTGGTACAACAAACTGCGGCTTTTCATGACGTACTCAGTTCAGCTGCGATTCTCTCAGAAAAGTGAGATGATGTCTTTTCAGTCAGTCAGTTCCGAGATTCTTAAGACGCCTCATAATCCTGAACGTGTCATCAGCGAGTGGTGTGGAATAGGTGGAACTTGTTACAACACACAGTACACCATTGCACAACTGAACATGGAGGCCTGCAGTAGACTCATTACTAATCATAAGTTGAACTCATCTGGTCTTAGTTAATGCTCTGGGCAGCAAGCTGTTGACCTGTCATGTTCTTTCCTGATACGTTTTAATAACATGACTTGGTAAATTGCTGTTCTTCCTGGATTTTAGGGCTCAAGCACAGGCAAGGCAGCCGTCCGTGGGCTGGAGCTGCATGAGATATTGATTGTTCATCATCACGATAGGGTTTGGCAACCGGATACAGGAAGTTGCGATATGAGCAAAACAATCAATGTTCAGCAGCCTGAGCAATCTGATTGATTCAGAGAAGTGTGTTTGTGGGTGGTTTGATAAATCACTCCATTCAAGTGACCCAAACAAGGAGAACCATTGTTTTAGGTCAGACTGTTTGTAAACATGTCATGGGGAATATCATGGATGTGGTTACGATATTGCGGTGGTGATAGTGCATTGCCCTTGGTCAGAGTGTGGTGTCAGAAAAGGGTGATTTTTGCTAATCAAGAGGGTACTAGGAATGAGTTCAGTAGGAGCTTGCATAACACCATGCTTTTATTGCTATAAGATAAATTGAACACACTGGTAAGGGGAATTAGCGATAACACTTTTTTTTTTTTAATATGGTCTTAATACGCCCAATTTAGCGGTGGGAATACAATAACGTTTAGGATTGCAGGTATCTTCTGCCTTAATCAGATAGACAGAAATACCTAGTTATACTAAGCACGTTTTAAAATCTTTATGTTGAAAATGCTGATGTGACCCATTGCAAGGTGATTTAACAACCAGGTCCTGCTCACTAGTCCAGCTCTCATTAAACATGGCAATACAGTGGGGGCAAAAAACGTATTTAGTCCAGCCACTGATTGTGCAAGTTTTCTCTCCTCCTTAGAAAAGATGAGAGCTCTGTAAAAAATTTTCATCATAGGTACACTTCAACTATGAGAGACAAGATGAGAAAAAATCCAGGAAATCACATTGTAGGATTTTTAAAAGAATTTAAAATTGTAAGTCATGGTGGAAACCTACAGACCTCTCTCAATCTTTTCGAAGTAGGAGGGAAACTTGAGCACAATCAGTGCTGACTAAATACTTTTTGCCACTGTACATTAATCGTAAATCATACGATTTAAACCAATAAATAACTCTGAGTGGTACCCTCTGATTGTTTGGGTCAACATTTTGGTGACAATAAAAGTCAGCATAATGTTACCGTATTTTTTGGGCTATAAAGCGCACCGGGTTATAAGGCGCGATATCAATGATCGGCTGCTAACGGGGTATATTTTCATACAAAAGCGCACCAGGTTATAAGACGCATTAAATGAAACAAAACTCTTAAGTTCCGTCGGAAGCTCAGTTGGTCTTTACTGGCGCAGGGGCGCTTCTTGCTTCCTCCAACTCCGTATCATTGATTCTTTAATGTTGAAATCTCTCACAGTCTGCTCTATGTCCATTGTTGTACTGCGTGGACTAAGATCGCGTGTGTTGAAATCCGCTTCCGAAATAAATGAATGAATGAATGAATGCACGTACCCTAATGCTGAAGCACAATACCGTATTACTCTGCTATGCTTACTCTGCTATGCTGCGCACTACGGTGTGGCCGTAAGCTTTTGTAACTTACCAAGCCCGTTGCTAAAACATTTGACAGATTTATGAGCACCGTGTACCATCTACAATCGGTTCTAGGTCAGAAAGCACAACCAGAATTAATTCATACATTAGACGCACCGCATTTTAAGGCGCACTGTCGATTTTTGAGAAAATTAAAGGATTTTAAATGCGCCTTATGGTCCGAAAAATACGGTACTCAACAGAAACGTGAAAATGAGCCTTTAAAGAGGCTTCTAAGAGCCTTTTAATGAGCCTTCTTTATATGGTTTATCCTGTTGCTACTTAACAAGGGGCAAACATTGTTTTAGAGCTACAATTAGCTAGCCATTTTGTTTATGGCTTGGCAAGCTTCATTGTTTTATGTTGACACTGATCATGATTCCAAGTGCACCATTAATCAGATCATTAGTTTCAGCAGCTAACTTGTGGCATTGTTGGCTGCACACTCTAATATCAGAAATCAGACTAAGGTTATCAACATCAACATCACTGAAATTTGTTTCAGATTTCTATAACTGAACATTTCCAGCATTTATCTGATTATGCTTTGCATGAAACACATACTTTGGGTGCTATCATCTTTTTTATGCATGCCTGATTCCAAGGCTGCTGCAGTGGTATTTTTGGGAGCAATGGATTCTCTGCATTATGCATTGCTTTCCACCTTGCTCACTATATACCAGAAGGCTGTGCTTCCTTCCTCCTGCTTGAAAGGGTAGATAGGTGGATGCCTCTGGCCTGTAGTCAGGCTAGGAGATTCATTTGCCCCCACCCAGTTTGTGGAACATTTTTCCACTCTAGTCATCATTTGTGTGTTCAGTCAGGCTGTAGTGTTTTTGAATAGACAATGTGAATTCAGAAATATCTCTACTCCTGTCTGTACTTGTATCCTACAGATATCTGTGAAAGTAGGAGGACTTCTCTGGATGTTCTGGAGTGCTTCATGTCAAGTCATTTAAAAAAAAAAAAACAAGCCCCTGAATATGATCTTTGATACAGGAGAAGGAAAATGACTTGTTGAATGAAAAATGTGTATATTTGCTTTTTTATTACTCGGTTGTTTCAGTCCGGCGTGTTTGTGTGCATGCACAGACTGTCTGAGGACATTCCTGCTAAAATACTTTTCCGATGACTAAGCCTGGTGTCAGATGTTTGTTACTCGAGTCAAAACAAAAACAATGTGGTGTTGCGAGTTGCGGGAATTGGAATTACCTGTATGAGTAAGTGTGTCTGTCTTTATTTTTGTATACATTTACTTCTAGTCATTTAGCAGATGCCCTGATCTTCTTGTCTTACAGTCCAAGCAGGTAAGGGTTTTGCTCAAGAAAGAGAAATTTGAAACCTGGACCTTCTGGTTCTTAGTCCAGTGACTTAAGTGCTAGTCTGCCACAGTTCCACGCATTAGTATTAGTACAGTGGTACCTCGGTTCTCAACTACCTTGGGTCTCATCAAATTTGGTTCTCGATGCATTCTGACTATAAAAATTTCTCAGCTCTCGTAGTTTACTCGGTACTCGGCGCACTTGCTTATACTTGTATGAGCCGGGTTGTGTGACTCCTTCCAGCTGAAACACGATTCATAAGTCACTAATCAGTACACAGTGATCCATTAGAGATCTCCGCTGTGTTTATCGTGTTTTTCTTTATTTTCACTTTTCTAGTACTGTGTTCTCAGTGCAAGTAAGTCTCCATAGGTCCTGAAAAAAGGTTGATGATTAGATCGGACCGAAAGGGAAACAGGAACTGACACCTTCAGGATAACCTTCAGGCTGCAGTTAGCTTAGCATTGCTGCTGGTGCCATGAATTCACCGATAGAGTAAGTGTTTTGCTTTTACTTTTCACTTTCAATCCATTACTCACTAAATTACATGATATATTCTTGGGTGGCATGGTGTGTAGCATCGTCTCCTCAAAGCAAGATGGTCTGAGTTCAATCCCAGGGTGGAGCAGCCAGGGTCCTTTCTGTGTGGAATCTGCGTGTCCGAAGTACGCATATTGAGAAACGGCCATTGTATATTCAATATCTGCGATGGAAGTATCACTGGAGAAGTTTAGGAATGATAATCGATCAGTGCACAGATAAATAATCATTCAAGGTGCTGTTGGATTAAAAAAAAAGTCTCCTACAGTTCCACACCACTATTTTAAATTCCTTTGTGCAGTATTTCCCCTAACCTGCTATCCAAAATAATGACCTACTAAAACAATTGGAATTTTTAGAAATGGCGGAAGTAGATGGCAATATCTACACTTTCCACTTTCATTTTATTAAGTGGTTAATTATATGATAATGGCTGCTTTGTTTTATTGTTGTGTTTAGTGCTAAAAGAGACTGTCGTGTGAAAGTTCACAGGTGCTCCTGCTGGGGGCGGTACACTTAGGGATGAAGACCTTGCTCATTAGAGCAGTCAAAAAGTCCCCATTGCCACTTTCAGGCATTACTGAATGTAGGTGGGATTTTGAATATATAGGACATGGGTATGGATTTTACTGCAGGAAATAATGGATTTGGTTCTCCTGTTATCTGAATACTCATTACTCAGACTGCATCCTGGAACAAAGTACATTTATAATGGGGGTTTGACTGTAAGTTGTTCCTGATGGACCAAGTGATGATGTCACACAGCAAAAAAGCTGATGTGGCAAATTGTGACTCCCCAGCAGACCTAGCTTTCTTTCATGTATTGTCATGTGTACTAGTAGAGCAGGTTATCCTTTCTCAGCTGCTGCTGCTATGTAATGGCTGTGAATTATTTTGAACATCATGGGGCTCAATCAAACGTCATGCTCCCAAACACAATTCAAAACTCCTAATTTTCTTTTAATATACTTCAGAAATAATAATATCGTAAGAATGGTGGAATCGTGAGATCAGTATCGGGGATCGAATTGTGAGTAGAGTGTATTGTTACAACACCCTAGTGAATATGTTGATGTTTCTTTAAGATATTAGGATATTAGCCCCTATTAAATAAATGTTAAGGTTATGGCATAACAGAGGAAGGGGGGGGTTGGTGTATTAGCTGTTCCTGCCTTAGTGTCTGGGATAAAGTCTGAGATAAAAGTTGTCTTTTTTTTTTTTTTTTTTTTAAGTTAGTCAACAGTATATTTAGAAAAATGAACAGTGAGTCCTGTTAAAAAAAACAACCTTTAAAGCGCCATTTGATTTTACCATGCCATTGCCTGAACACACAAGCTTTCTCTGGACATGGCATTTATGTATTTATGCTATGTTTACTGTCATATCTGATACATTAGGTAAATTCGTCTTCACAGGAAAAGCTGTCTGGAGAGCTGTCACACATACCTGAAGCATGACGAACAGCATTCTTGACAAGTTTCGAGCAGCTTTATCATTCGTTAGTGATTTCAGGCACTTGTGTTGAGTAATGAGACCTGGTCACAGTTGGTTTTTCAATGTTATCCTAGTCAGTGTTGCAGGGCATCGGGAGCCTATAAGTACACACTGGACAGGGCACCAGTACGTCGGTCCATGTTCACATCATCTGAACTTAACTTTCATGTCCAGCTCAGTCTTTACATTTACATTTGTCATTTAGCAGACGCCCTTATCCAGAGCGACTTAGAGTTGATATAGTCATACAATCCAAGCAAATGTGGGTTAAGGGCCTTGCTCAAGGACCCAACAGTGGCGGCTTGGCAGAGATGGGATTTGAACCCTGAATCTTCTGGTCCATAGTCCAGTACCTTAACCACTAGGCCTTGCAGAACTACTGCAGTTTAGTTCAAGATTTTGCACAGAGAAGTTTAGTTGGACTATGGTGATGACTGTCGACCCAAAGGTTGAGGGTTAAAGTCCTAGTACTGTCAAGTTGTCTCGGTTGGAACCTTGAACAAGACCTTTAATCTTCAAAACGTTGCATTGTACCATGTAAGACTGCAGCAGTTGTAGGTTGCTATGGATAAGGGCTTCTGCTAAATGCTTAGTTGCTAGTGTTTTCCACAGCAAACCATGTCTTTCTGGAGCTCCCTTTGTGCATGGGCTATAATCATGTTGAGCAGGTGAACATTTTTCCCCAAAGTGCAAAAAAACAAATACAAACCCACAGTTCTCATCATATCCTTATTCCTCATTCTCCAAATATTACAGTTGGCACTTTACCTTTGGGCTTGTTTGTTGGCTTTCCATCACTTCAGCAAAAACACATCTATAAAGTCAGAGTTCAGTGCCAGTGCAAATGGCTAAGAATTGCAAATGGCTTGTGTGGGCTCTTGACCGTGGAATTGTTTTATGCCTTTATTTTTTGGGCTTTTTAACTTTCTGGAACTTTTTTGCAAGCGTGTGATGTTAATTCTCAGATTTCTTTAATTACAAATTATATCTGTGCTTTAGACCACTTGATGCACGTGTTGGACGAAACGCACCTGCTGAAGGTGAAATCAGAATAAAGATCTGAGGCCGGATTCATGAAAGCGTCTTAAAGAAAATCTTCTTAAATGTGTTTTTTCTTAACTTAATTCTTAAGAAAAAGTTATGAAAACTGTTATTCTTCAAATAATTTAAGAATAATTCAAATAATTTTTTTGAAACTCCTTTCTTAAGATCAATTCTATGAACCAGTGGTATTCTTGAAAACATTATGTTCTTAAATGTTTTCTTAACTTTACGATAGTCTCGCACTTGTCTTGGGCTGTACGAGTAGACAAGGTAAGCATTTCAATTTAAGCGATGGGACAAATATTGAGAAGGATTTTTTTTTTTTTTTACCCCGTTGGCTATTTCTTCCAGCATCACCTTGCTTGGTTTTGATTGCTTGGTTTGAAGTTTTTCCTCCATTTTGCTGTCCTCTGACTGGACTCCATGACTTTAGTTCGCTCTTAGATTTATCATCTATGCCGCCCAAGGAGGTTGGGTCCCTTTTTGAGTCTTGGTCCTCCCAAGGTTTCTTCCTAGAACTGGGGAGTTTTTCCTTGCCACTGTCGCCCTAGGCTTGCTCAATTTGAGATTGGACGTAGTTATTAGGAGATAATCTAAACTTGTAAAGTTGCTTTGGGACAATGCTCCATTGTAAAAAGCGCTATATAAATAAATCTGACTTGACTTGACTTGATTAAACTAAATAACAGAAAATACAGATTCAAAATGTCTCTAGCCATGTATTGTAAGCTATAAAATGCAACATGGCCTACATAAGAAAACAATGAAGGTATTCTTAAGGGACTAATGAAGTCGAGTCAAATATAGCTATATTTATACAATATTGTCTCAAAACAACTTTACAAAAGCAAAAAATTATGAACTTAAGAAATTTTCTTAAGATAATATGAACTTCTGAAGTTTTCTTCTGAAGTGTTTGTCCTAAGGCCCTTCAAGTTTTTTCTTAAAAAAGCTTTAAAATTCAGGGAACGTTGATACCTCTGTTCTCATGTTTGGTGTTGGCTACTTAAAGTTGCAAACTCTGTGTATGCTGTAAACATTTATGAGGTTATGATCACGAGTGACTTTAAAATGAGTTCCTTGTTATGCATTATTTATATTTTAACGACCGGTATAAAGGGAGTCTTCCTACTGGGTGCTGTAGGTTAAGAAATATTTACTCTAAGAGCTAATCTTCTTCTGCAGTAATGTTTGCTTTTAGTCATTGCAGATGCCTTGAGGCACTACAATTGAGGTAGAGCCCTTGGCGCCCTCTGGAAAATCAATTCTATAAAAACAATGCTGTTGAATCAATGAGACTAAAAAAAACACTTAGCTTTTCAACCACCCCAAGTGTTCAGATTGACCCAAGTGGACCTGTAAATGTAAAAGGCCCCATGTTGGGTTGTCTAAGGTGAGTATTGATGTTCGAGTAGATGGATAGTGATCTGCATTAGATGTTGTGTGGTTGGAGTATGGTGAAGTTTAAATGACCGTGTTTCAGCTGAGAATGTAAGCGAGGTCTGAAAGGCAACATGTTTATTGTAACATGCTGTGTACCCCCTACCACCTTCCTTCTGTCACTCCTGTGGAACAGCAACACTCAGCTCTGTAGCCCATTGAGTTGTGACCAGCAAGTACATAATGGTATAATTTCTTTTATTTAATTTATACAGTTTCTAAACCTGATGGACTGAGATTAGCTATACGCAAACCTGTGACTGTTTCACCACAACTGAATTGTGTGTAAATGCTCCAGGATTTTGAACAGATAAAATCATTTACTGGGCATTTTTAGTTTTCAGGTCGGTTTTGATTTTTGAATGGATTAACAGGAAACAAATGGTGTGAAGAGAAGAACAGGATTAAGGAGACAACATGAGAAAACTTTGAAATTATTGATGTGAAATGTAAAAAATTAAGAAATAAACTAATGACAGGGCTGTTGTCTGTTTTCATATTGGTGTGCTAGGAAAACCGTGACTTGATAAAAGAACCAGAGTGAAAGGTTTGGAGATCTGGAGAAGGCTACAAAAAAAATCTTCTACAATGCACGGTGGCCTCTATAATTCTTAAATGGAAGAAATTTTGAATAATCAGGACTCTTCGTAGAGCTGGCCACCCCACCAGTTATCGTGGGAGAAGGAACTTGCTAAGAGATAGGGATGCACCCAATGCAACTTTCAGTTCCAATACATAAACTTTGTGTATCGTTCGATACCCGATATTCATCAGATATCATTGAATTAATAACCTTATGCCTCACCATTTGCTTCCAAATGCAATTGGGATTTATTGAAAACATTGTAACTCATACAACCAGGGTGCAATCTTTACTTTTTTCAAGCAAACACAATGTTCACTGCCTCGAACCAAATGTCTACTGTCCCGAACAAATTTTTGTAATGTAAAGTTTAGGGCTGCAACTAACGACTATTTTAATAATCGATTAATCGGTCGATAATTTTTTTCGATTAATCGATGAATCGGATTAAAAAAACAACAACTTTCCATGTCTTTATTCAGAAATATAACATTAAATAACAGAGCAAATAAGTGCTCACAATAAATGAATAATAATAAATTAAATGTATTAATAAATTAAAATAACAAATTAAATAATAAAGAAAAATAAGTGCATCTCTGATGCAAACACTACATACAAACTCATTCACTCCCTTTCTTTTAGAACTTTGCATGCAATGCAAAAATTGTTATCATGTCAACATGCTCCAGGCTAAAAGCTGGCGCTCTTTTTATTTTATTGTTTTTTTATTTTTTTTGTAGAGACTATGGCTCTGTCACAACGAACACGGGTTTATTTTAAAAAAACGTTAGCTTTTTCTATGCGTTTGACCGGTTCGTTCACCGAAAAATGACTTTTTTTTTTTTTTTTTTTTTGCAAAACTCCTTCCAGGGTGAAGGATTTTCGAAACCCGTTTTCCAGGTTGTCGTTGAACTGGGGGGAAACGGGAGAGTTTCTTGCTTGTACGTCATGTGTGCGCTCCTATGTTTACATGAGGCGATTTTGTGCAATAGCGGACGTAGCCAAAATAGTGCCAGCTGTAACACTGCTGACCGAACTGGTTACAGATCTACAAATACATTTACAATTATTACTTTTTCATTACACTGAAGAACAGAGGCGCCAGAAAGCGCTACGCAGGTCACTACTATATCCATCACGCCCACGAAGCAGTTCCCGGTCCCAGCGTCGCCGGTTTGGGACGAGACCCGGTCGGACCTCTCGTTGGTGGGACAGCTTTCAAAACGAAGTGGTTGTTGAAGAAGAATGGCGAGAAAATGTTCGTATGCATAGGACGTCGCTGCTGTCGCTGAGTGAGCTGCTTCGCCGGCATATAGGACTGCTGGTTTGGCTCTGCTCTTGACAGCGACTGTGTGCGTTTCTGCGTTTTCATGTGGACGAAGTTTTTTGCTTAAACAGTGCTTGTGCGGACGGGATGTTTTTTATAAATGAATTTGAAAACCCCCGTGTTAGAAAATACTCGTGTAGGTGTGGACATAGCCCTAACGCTAACTTATTTTGAGGATTCCACATCCGCGCCGCCTCCGCCTCGCTCCGTTCAATTGCTCGTGTTTTTTTCCAGCGCTGACCGCAAGTGCCGCAAGTAACGTAAGCGGATATGATGAGGCGAGGGACACATAAATCATGCTACACAACAAATCGATAATGAAATTCGTTGTCGACGCTTTTAATAATCGATTTTTATCGATTTTATTGATTCGTTGTTGCAGCCCTAGTAAAGTTCTTATTCACGTATAAATAAGCACAAACGAGCCAACATATTTAGTTAAAGTTATTTATTTGAAAATACATGTACATTCTCCCAATATACTTTCTTTTCTTTCTGTTGTAAGATCCCCATAAAACAATGTTCTTAAATAAAACTTTCGAAGTCCTACTTTGAGTTGTATTTCTATTGTTGTATTATTGTACTGACATTCACGTTGGTTATCATTTGCGTGTATAAGGATAATTGCCTGTGTAATGTAACTAACTCGGTCAGCTTGAAATCAGCCTCATTGATCATCTGTCATATGCACATGTCCAGTGGTCCAGAAGATGTAGTTCTGTCACAACAAAGAACCACTTTTGTCTGCCTTGTTGGAATATCCCTGGAAACTTTGCAGAATATTTTGGGGACAGAGGAGTCAAATGAACACAGTTTTCCGTGAGGGAATGAAGCCGCAGACTCACGGATGGAGAAGACCATTTTTTTTGTTTTTTTGCTTGACGAGGGGTTAAATTTTCAAATGAATTGACTTTGCTGTCAGGTACACTGTTCTGTTAATACATTGTGCACCCTGAGAAAATAGGGCCCCCCCCCAGGTTTGAGACCCACTGAGCTACAGTAATTAGGCTAATCCCTTATGAATATTCAGAAGTTACGAAATAAAGAAATTAGGTCTCGGAGCCGTTTGGATGGAACTGTAAAGCACTTTATTGTTCTTTAGTCTCTATCCATATTAAATTTCTCAATTTATTTAAGGAAAGTGAAGCTTTTGCTGTGACTGTTTACCATCAAATATTTTTGTTCAAGCGAAATTGGGTAAAAAGATTAGATAAATCCTCTTTTGCAGAATAATCCTTAATCTGTAGAAAGTGGATTATATTTTAGCAGGTTTGGCACACTGCAGTGTATAATGTGTTTTATTACAAGGACTCCCAAGTGACTTCATTAACCTTTTTTTAAGTGAATTAATTTACATGAATTTTACAATTCAATTCAGAAATGGAAAGACGTTAACTTAACAGCTTCTACTGTACTGGGAAGACGCTCTACAATGTTTTGGACTATGGGAATTCTTTCCCATCCAACCAATAAAGCATTTGTGAGGCAAGACACTGATGCTGGATGAGAGGACCTGGCTTGCAATCTCTGTTCTTGTTCGTCCCAAAGGTGTTCGATGGGGACAAGGTCAGGGCTCTGTGGGCCAGTCAAGTTCTTTCACACCAAACTCATGCAACCATGCCTCTATGAACTCTGCCTTGTGCACAGTTCAAGAACTGTTCCCACAAGAAGTTGCAGATACAATTGTCCAAAATGTCTTGGTATACTGAAGCATTAAGATAACCCTTCACTGGAAGTAAGGGGCCTAGGCCAAACCCTGGATTTAAAAAAAACCCCATAGCATTATCCCCTTTTCCACCAAACTTTACAGCTGGCACAATGAATTCAGGAAGGTAATGGTCTCCTGGTATATGCCAAACAGACTCCACCATCAGATTAATTCCAGTGAAGTTACAGAATAGTGATGCCTGCACTCACAAGGCCAAAAATGCAGAGAATCGAAAATGAGGCTACCATGTGCACTTCACTAACTACTTGATTATTTTTTGCAAGTATTTGCACGTTTCCCCCAGAAACAAGAATAATTTTATCTGGTAATAAAATGTTGTTGTTAAGTGCAATAAAACCTTTTATTTTTAATTTATAAAGAAGGCAAAGTGCAAACAGAGACAGTGCATTTATAGCTTAAATATGTTTAAGTTCAGCTATTGTGTGTCTCATTTTTTATTATTATTAGTTTTGTGAGTTGCAAAAAAAATATCAGCATTATATATTGGCCATTGGTCTTCCTGCCCTAAATATTTACAATGGGCAATTAAAAAACCCATATCGGTCAACCACTATTACAGACCCCACTCTGTAACTTGTGGTCTGCCACTTCGTGGCTGAGTTATTGTGGTTCCTAAATGCTTCCACTTTTCAGTAACACCACTCTCAGTTCATCATCGAATAGCAAGGAGGGCATAAATTTCACAACTTGACTTTTTGCAGTGGTGGCATCCTGTTACAGGACCTCATTCAAATTTGTTGAGCTCTTTGGAACGACCTCCTCTTTCACAAATGTTTGTAAAGGTGGACTGCATATATCCTGCCATATCTTTCTTTGACTGTATTGGATTCTAAACATGTGCCTTGTAAAAGCATGACTGTACAACAGATTGTGTAAGAAGCGTGGTTTTCATTTACATTACATTTACAGCATTTAGCAGACGCCCTTATCCAAAGCGACTTGCAATTGGTACAGTCTTACAATCCAAGCAATTGTAGGGTCTTGCTCAAGGACCCAACAGTGGCAACTTGGCAGAGGTGGGATTTGAACCAAGCAATCTTGAACCAAGGACCTTCTGTTCCAGAGTCCAGTACCTTAACCACTAGGCTACCACAGTCCAGTGGTTCCAAGGCAGTTGGCTTCCTGTGGGGTTGGACTTCTTACGACCCCACCACTGTGCTATATTGTATTTTACTTCTGTTCCAACAAATGATTTGTCTTGTCTCTAGTTGTAACCTCTCTTACTGCTTTCAGTAATCCATGTTATAAATCGCTGCTCTGTGGATAATATGGGCCCCAAAGTTGCTGTCCGTTTTTGCCGCGTGTCATGCTGTGTGCACGTGTGTTTGTGTGCTTGGACTGCAAACCATCCCTCTCTGAATGTGCTCTTCAAAAGAGGTTTCTCTGAGTGAGGGGGAGCCTGGGTAAAAAGGGATGGTTATGAATCAAGGAGACATTGAATGAAAGAGCAGGGTTAAAGAAGTGCTGTAGGAGTGATATGCCTGATGTGAATGTCTGTCAGGATCTTTTGCAGCATCCTTTTTTCAGGTTGAAAACTGATACTCGGTTCCTGATTTTATTAGATTCACAGTACTCGGCTCAGTAAGAGCTATACCATACTCTTCATTAAGTATTGGACATTAGATAATGAACAATAAGGATATTGTTTACAGTCTCCCCCCCCCCCCCCAAAGACGACACTCAGGAAATGTCTGCTATAGTTTACTATTTTTACTCTCATATCACATGTACTGTGCAAAAGTCTTAGGCCACCATTAGATTTGTTGTTTTAGCAACGATTTAATGACTAGTGATGGGTATTGGAAAGGGCTTTACGATACGCCTCACAGTACATGAGTCACGTTATGATTATATCACAATACATTGAGATAGGATGCTTATTGTGATATTCCTCATAGTTCACTGAAGTTATACAAACAGCTGAATTACAAGTTATGATGTACAATCTGGGTCGTCTTAATACAGCACATTGATAATTCAGTGGACAAATTGAGTCTAAACACTGCACTGTGACATCTACAGGGAGTGGATATTGTAGTTAACACCCCAATTTAAAATGTGTTTTAATTCTTCTGAAAATCGATGTAGTATATCATGAAAATGAATATTAATTTATAAAAAATATGGGGCAAAAAAGTATTTAGTCAGCCACTGATTGTGCAAGTTCTCCCACTTAAAAAGATGAGAGAGGTCTGTAATTTTCATCATAGGTACACTTCAACTATGAGAGACAAAATGTGGAAACAAAATCCAGGAAATCACATTGTAGGATTTTTAAAGAATTTAATTATAAATCATGGTGGAAAATAAGTATTTGGTCACCCACAAACAAGCAGGATTTCTGGCTCTCTCAGACCTGTAACTTCTTCTTTAAGAAGCTCTTCTGTCCTCCACTCTTTACCTGTATTAATGCCACTTGTTTGACCTCGTTATCTGTATAAAAGACACCTGTCCACAGCCTCAAACAGTCAGACTCCAAACTCAACCATGGCCAAGACCAAAGAGCAGTCGAAAGACACCAGGAAGAAAATTGTAGACCTGCACCAGGCTGGGAAGAGTGAA
>JAJAGP010000208.1:322075-383824 GCA_025084515.1 Ancistrus triradiatus | reverse complement strand
GTAATGAGACCTGGTCACAGTTGGTTTTTCAATGTTATCCTAGTCAGTGTTGCAGGGCATCGGGAGCCTATAAGTACACAATGGACAGGGCACCAGTACGTCGGTCCATGTTCACATCATCTGAACTTAACTTTCATGTCCAGCTCAGTCTTTACATTTACACTTGTCATTTAGCAGACGCCCTTATCCAGAGCGACTTGCAGTTGATATAGTCTTATAATCCAAGCAAATGTGGGTTAAGGGCCTTGCTCAAGGACCCAACAGTGGCAGCTTGGCAGAGGTGGGATTTGAACCCTGGATCTTCTGGTCCATAGTCCAGTACCTTAACCACTAGGCCTCGCAGAACTTGCAAGAAGTTTCTTGCAGAACTACTGCAGTTTAGTTCAAGATTTTGCACAGAGAAGTTTAGTTGGACTATGGTGATGACTGTCGACCCAAAGGTTGAGGGTTCAAGTCCTAGTACTGTCAAGTTGCCACGGTTGGAACCTTGAACAAGACCTTTAATCTTTAATACCTTGCATTGTACCTTGTAAGACTGCAGCAGTTGTAGGTTGCTATGGATAAGGGCTTCTGCTAAATGCTTGGTTGCTAGTGTTTTCCACAGCAAACCATGTCTTTCTGGAGCTCCCTTTGTGCATGGGCTATAATCATGTTGAGCAGGTGAACATTTTTCCCCAAAGTGCAAAAAAAACAAATACAAACCCACAGTTCTCTGTGACTACATGCTGTTGCAGAGTTCTCATCATATCCTTATTCCTCATTCTCCAAATATTACAGTTGGCACTTTACCTTTGGGCTTGTTTGTTGGTTTTCCATCACTTCAGCAAAAACACATCTATAAAGTCAGAGTTTAGTGCCAGTGCAAATGGCTAAGAATTGCAAATGGCTTGTGTGTGTGGGCTCTTGACCGTGGAATTGTTTTATGCCTTTATTTTTTGGGGGGCTTTTTAACTTTTTGCACCTTTTTTTTGGCAAGCGTGTGATGTTAATTCTCAGATTTCTTTAATTACAAATTATATCTGTGCTTTGGACCACTTAATGCACGTGTTGGACGAAACGCACCTGCTGAAGGTGAAATCAGAATGAAGATCTGAGGCCGTATTCATGAAAGCGTCTTAAAGAAAATCTTCTTAAATGTGTTTTTTCTTAACTTAATTCTTAAGAAAAAAGTTATGAAAACTGTTATTCTTCACATAATTTAAGAATTATCTTTTTTTTGAAACTCCTTTCTTAAGATCAATTCTATGAACCAGTGGTATTCTTGAAAACATTGTTCTTAAATGTTTTCTTAACTTTACGATAGGCTCGCACTTGTCTTGGGCTGTACGAATAGAGCATTTAAATTTAAGCGATGGGACAAATATTGAGAAGGATTTTTATTTTTTTTTTTTCCCGTTGGCTATTTCTTCCAGCATCACTTCGCTTGGTTTTGATTGCTTGGTTTGATGTTTTTCCTCCATTTTGCTGTCCTCTGACTGGATTAAACTAGATAACAGAAAATACAGATTAAAAATGTCTCTTGCCATGTATTGTAAGCTATAAAATGCAACATGGTCTACATAAGAAAACGATGAAGATATTCTTAAGGTACTAATGAAGTCAAGTCAAATATAGCTATATTTGTACAACGTTGCCTCAAAACAGCTTTACAAAAGCAAAAAATTATGAACTTCAGAAGTTCTCATATCATCTTAAGAAAATTTCTTAAGTTTTCTTCTGATGTGTTTGTCCTAAGGCCCTTCAAGTTTTTTCTTAAAAAAGCTTTAAAATTCAGGGAACGTTGACAGCTCTGTCCTCATGTTTGGTGTTGGCCACTTAAAGTAGCAAACTCTGTATGCTGTAAACATTTATGAGGTTATGATCACGAGTGACTTTAAAATGAGTTCCTTGTTATGCATTATTTATATTTTAACGACCGGTATAAAGGGAGTCTTCCTACTGGGTGCTGTAGGTTAAGAAATATTTACTCTAAGAGCTAATCTTCTTCTGCAGTAATGTTTGCTTTTAGTCGTTGCAGATGCCTTGAGGCACTACAATTGAGGTAGGGCCCTTGGCGCCCTTTGGAAAATCAATTCTATAAAAACAATGCTGTTGAATCAATGAGACTAAAAAAAACACTTAGCTTTTCAACCACCCCAAGTGTTCAGATTGACCCAAGTGGACCTGTAAATGTAAAAGGCCCCATGTTGGGTTGTCTAAGGTGAGTATTGATGTTCGAGTAGATGTATAGTGATCTGCATTAGATGTTGTGTGGTTGGAGTATGGTGAAGTTTAAATGACCATGTTTCAGCTGAGAATATAAGCGAGGTCTGAAAGGCAACATGTTTATTGTAACATGCTGTGTACCCCCTACCACCTTCCTTCTGTCACTCCTGTGGAACAGCAACACTCAGCTCTGTAGCCCATTGAGTTGTGACCAGCAAGTACATAATGGTATAATTTCTTTTATTTAATTTATACAGTTTCTAAACCTGATGGACTGAGATTCACTATATGCAAACCTGTGACTGTTTCACCACAACTGATTTGTGTGTAAATGCTCCAGGATTTTCAACAGATAAAATCATTTGCTGGGCATTTTTAGTTTTCAGGTCGGTTTTGATTTTTGAATGGATTAACAGGGAACAAATGGTGTGAAGAGAAGAACAGGATTAAGGAGACAACATGAGAAAACTTTGAAATTATTGATGTGAAATGTAAAAAATTAAGAAATAAACTAATGACAGGGCTGTTGTCTGTTTTCATATTGGTGTGCTAGGAAAACCGTGACTTGATAAAAGAATCAGAGTGAAAGGTTTGGAGATCTGGAGAAGGCTACAAAAAAAATCTTCTACAATGCACGGTGGCCTCTATAATTCTTAAATGGAAGAAATTTTGAATAATCAGGACTCTTCGTAGAGCTGGTCACCCCACCAGTTATCGTGGGAGAAGGAACTTGCTAAAAGATAGGGATGCACCCAATGCAACTTTTTCAGTTCCAATACGTAAACTTTGTGTATCGTTCGATACCCGATATTCATCAGATATCATTGATTTAATAAACCACATGCCTCACCATTTGCTTCCAAATGCAATTGGGATTTATTGAAAACATTGTAACTCATACAACCAGGGTGCAGTCTTTACTTTTTCCAAGCAAACACAATGTTCACTGCCTTGAACCAAATGTCTACTGTCCTGAAATTTTTGTAATGTAAAGTTTAGGGCTGCAACTAACGACTATTTTAATAATCGATTAATCGGTCGATTATTTTTTCGGTTAATCGATGAATCGGATTAAAAAAACAACAACTTTCCATGTCTTTATTCAGAAATATAACATTAAATAACAGAGCAAATAAGTGCTCACAATAAATGAATAATAATAAATTAAATGTATTAATAAATTAAAATAACAAATTAAATAATAAAGAAAAATAAGTGCATCTCTGATGCAAACACTACATACAAACTCATTCACTCCTTTCTTTAGGACTTTGCATTGCAATGCAAAAATGTTATTATCATGTCAACAGTGCTCCAGGCTAAAGCTGGCTCTCTTTTTAGAGACTATGGCCCTGTCCCACACGAACACTGGTATTTTTAAAAACGTAGCTTTTTCTATGCGTTTGACCGTTCGTTCACACGAAAATTGACTTTTTTTTTTTTTTTTTGGCAAAACCTCCTTCCAGGGTGAAGATTTTCAGGAAACTCCGTTTTCAGCGTTGTCGTTGGACTGGGAAAACGGAGTTTTCTTGCTTGTAACGTCATTTGTGCGCCGTTGTCTCCTTTGTTTACATGAGGCGATTTTGTGCAATAGCGGACGTAGCCAAAATAGTGCCAGCTGTAACACTGCTGACCGAACTTGTTACAGATCTACAAATACATTTACAATTATTACTTTTTCATTACACTGAAGAACAGAGGCGCCAGAAAGCGCTACGCAGGTCACTACTATATCCATCACGCCCACGAAGCAGTTCCCGGTCCCAGCGTCGCCGGTTTGGGACGAGACCCGGTCGGACCTGTCGTTGGTGGGACAGCTTTCAAAACGAAGTGGTTGTTGAAGAAGAATGGTGAGAAAATGTTCGTATGCATAGGACGTCGCTGTTGTCGCTGAGTGAGCTGCTTCGCCGTCATATAGGACTGCTGGTTTGGCTCTGCTCTTGACAGCGACTGTGTGCGTTTTTGCGTTTTCATGTGGACGAAGTTTTTTGTTTAATGAGTGTTTGTGTGTACGGGATGTTTTTTATAAACAAATTTGAAAACTCCCGTTTTAGAAAATACTCGTGTAGGTGTGGACATAGCCTTAACGCTAACTTATTTTGAAGATTCCACGTCTGCGCCGGCTCCGCCTCGCTCCGTTCAATCGCTCATGTTTTTTTTCCAGCGCTGACCGCGAGTGCCGCAAGTAACGTAAGCGGATATGATAAGGCAGGGGACACACAAATCATGCAACACAACGAATCGATGATGAAATTCGTTGTCGACGCTTTTACTAATCGATTATTATCGATTCGTTGTTGCAGCCCTAGTAAATTTGTTATTCACGTATAAATAAGCACAAACGAGCCAACATATTTAGTTAAGGTTATTTATTTGAAAATACGTGTACATTCTCCCAATATAATTTCTTTTCTTACTGTTGTAAGATCCCCATAAAACATCATAGATCACCATGGAAATCTAATGGTTGAAACAGTGTTCTTAAATAAAACTGTCAAAGTTCTACTATGAGTTGTATTTCTATTGTTGTATTATTGTAAAGACATTCACGTTGGTTATCATTTGCGTGTATAAGGATAATTGCCTGTGTAATGTAACTAACTTGGTCAGCTTGAAATCAGCCTTATTGATCATTTGTCGTTTGCACATGTCCAGTGGTCCAGAAGATGTAGTTCTGACAAAACAAAGAACCACTTTTGTCTGCCTTGTTGGAATATCCCTGGAAACTTTGCAGAATATTTCGGGTACAGAGGAGTCAAATGAACACAGTTTTCCGTGAGGGAATGAAGCCGCGGACTCACGGATGGAGAAGACCATTTTTTTTTGTTTTTTTGCTTGACGAGGGGTTAAATTTTCAAATGAATTGACTTTGCTGTCAGGTACACTGTTCTGTTAATACATTTTGCACCCTGAGAAAATAGGGCCCCCCCCCCAGGTTTGAGACCCACTGAGCTACAGTAATTGGGCTAATCCCTTATGAATATTCAGAAGTTACGAAATAAAGAAATTAGGTCTCGGAGCCGTTTGGATGGAACTGTAAAGCACTTTTTTGTTCTTTAGTCTCTATCCATATTAAATTTCTCAATTTATTTAAGGAAAGTGAAGCTTTGCTGTTTGTATTTTTTTAATGCATAAACAAGCTGTGAGAATATGCTTACCATCAAATATTTTTGTTCAAGTGAAATTGGGTAAAAAGATTAGATAGATCCTCTTTTGCAGAATAATCCTTAATCTGTAGCAAGTGGATTATATTTTAGCAGGTTTGGCACACTGCAGTATATAATGTGTTTTATTACAAGGAAAGCTGTGGGCTTATGTACTTCCAAGTGACTTCATTAACCTCTTTTAAGTGAATTAATTTAAATGAATTTTACAATTCAATTCAGAAATGGAGACTTTTGCAAAGACCAAGTTTTGTTGATTTTCTAAATGGAAAGATGCTAACCTTGACAGGGAACAAATCTAACAGCTTCCACTCTACTGGGAAGACGCTCTACAATGTTTTGGACTGTGACTGTGGGAATTCTTTCCCATCCAACCAAAAAAGCATTTGTGAGGCAAGACACTGATGCTGGATGAGAGGACCTGGCTTGCAATCTCTGTTCTTGTTCGTCCCAAAGGTGTTTGATGGGGACAAGGTCAGGGCTCTGTGGGCCAGTCAAGTTCTTCCACACCAAACTCATGCAACCATGCCTCTATGAACTCTGCCTTGTGAACAGTTCAGAAACTGTTCTCACAAAGTTGCAGATACAATTGTCCAAAATGTCTTGGTATACTGAAGCATTAAGATAACCCTTCACTGGAAGTAAGGGGCCTAGGCCAAACCCTTGATTTAAAAAAAAAAAAAAAAAAACACATAGCATTATCCCCTTTTCCACCAAACTTTACAGCTGGCACAATGAAGTCAGGAAGTTAATGGTCTCCTGGTATATGCCAAACAGACTCCACCATCAGATTAATTCCAGTGAAGTTACAGAATAGTGATGCCTGCACTCACAAGGCCAAAAATGCAGAGAAACGAAAATGAGGCTACCATGTGCACTTGTTTATTTTTTGCAAGTATTTGCACGTTTCCCCCAGAAACAAGAATAGTGTTATCTGGTAATAAAATGTTGTTGTTAAGTGCAGTAAAACCTTTTATTTTTAATTTATAAAGAAGGCAAAGTGCAAACAGAGACAGTGCATTTATAGCTTAAATATGTTTAAGTTCAGTTATTGTGTATCTCATTTTTTTATTATTATTAGTTTTGTGAGTTGCAAAAAAAATATACATCAGCATTATATATTGGCCATTGGTCTTCCTGCCCTAAATATTTACAATGGGCAATTAAAAAACCCATATCGGTCAACCACTATTACAGACCCCGCTCTGTAACTTGTGGTCTGCCACTTCGTGGCTGAGTTATTGTGGTTCCTAAATGCTTCCACTTTTCAGTAACACCACTCTCAGTTCATCATCAAATAGCAAGGAGGGCATAAATTTCACAACCTGACTTTTTGCAATGGTGGCATCCTGTTACAGGACCTCATTCAAATTTGTTGACCTCTTTGGAATGACCTCCTCTTTCACAGATGTTTGTGAAGGTGGACTGCATATATCCTGCCATATCTTTCTTTGACTGTATTGGATTCTAAACATGTGCCTTGTAAAAGCATGACTGTACAACAGATTGTGTAAGAAGCGTGGTTTTCATTTACATTACATTTACAGCATTTAGCAGACACCCTTATCCAAAGTGACTTACAATTGATACAGTCTTACAATCCAAGCAATTGTGGGTTAAGGGTCTTGCTCAAGGTGGCAATAAGGATATTGTTTACAGGCCCCCCCCCCCCCCCCCCCCCCCCCCCCAAAAAATAAAAGAAACACAAACAAAAAAAAAAAAAGCCCAAAACAAACAACAAAACAAAAAAAAACACACCAAAAAACAAAAAGCAAAAAATAATAAAAAAACAAAAAACAAAAAAAAAAAACCCTACACAACAAACAAAAAAACCACCCAACCCCCCACCACCCCCCCAAAACCCCACCCCCCACCAACCCCCCCCCCCCCAAAGACGACACTCAGGAAATGTCTGCTATAGTTTACTATTTTTACTGTCATATCACAAAAGTCTTAGGCCACCATTAGATTTGTTGTTTTAGCAACGATATAATGACTAGGGCTGGGTATTGGAAAGGACTTTATGATACGCCTCACAGTACATGAGTCACGTTATGATTATATCACAATACATTGAGATAGGATGCTTATTGTGATATTCCACATAGTTCACTGAAATTATACAAACAGCTGAATTACAAGTTATGATGTACAATCTGGGTCGTCTTAATACAGCACATTGATAATTCAGTGGACAAATTGAGTCAAAACACTGCACTGTGACATCGACAGGGAGTGGATATTGTAGTTAACACCCCAATTTAAAATGTGTTTTATTTCTTCTGAAAATCGATGTAGTATATCACAAAAATAAATATTAATTTATAAAAAATATGGGGCAAAAAAGTGTTTAGTCAGCCACTGATTGTGCAAGTTATCTTACTTAGAAAGATGAGAGAGGTCTGTAATTTTCATCATAGCTACACTTCAACTATGAGAGACAAACTGAGGGGAAAAAAATCCAGGAAATCACATTATAGGATTTTTAAAGAATTTTATTGTAAATTATGGTGGAAAATAAGTATTTGGTCACCCACAAACAAGCAAGATTTCTGGCTCTCACAGACCTGTAACAACTTCTTTAAGAAGCCCTTCTGTCCTCCACTCGTTACCTGTTTTAATGGCACCGGTTTGACCTCATTATCTGTATAAAAGACACCTGTCCACAGCCCCAAACAGTCAGACTCCAAACTCAACCATGGCCAAGACCAAAGAGCTGTCGAAGGACACCAGGAAGAAAATTGTAGACCTGCACCAGGCTGGGAAGAGTGAATGTACAATGGGCAAGCGCATGTTGTGTTTTTTTTTATTTTTATTTTTATTTATTTTTTATTTTTTTTAAAGCACAGCGCTAATAATGACCATATATAATGGATTGTTGACCCAAAAATTTCAAATGTGAGTTCATCAAGCCATAATGCTCTTTTCCACTTTCACCCAGTTCCCCTTTGACAAAATGGCTTTTTGGCTGCTACCCTTCCAAAAAGACCATTCCTGGTCATGCTTCTTTGGACTGTGGAAGGGTTAATCAATTTTAGCATCCCGATGAAGTAGCCAGATGCTACTGGTGGCCTAAGGCTTTTGCACAGTACTGCATGTTGACAAGTTTACAGACTTTAGTTTTTTTTTTTTAAAATTATTAAATTCATTAATTCATTGGATTAACTACATTTGCTTTGGGATTCTATGCTTTACAAGGACCGTGTGCAAACTGAGCATGACTTGGACAACAGTATTCAGGAAACATATTGTCAGTACCATGCTTGTAGCTGTAATTAAAATGGTTCTAATGCCATTAGGCAGAATGTGTGCCCAGAGATAGATAATGGATTTTATTCATTAGCATACATTATGTAGTACAGGGCCATTATAAATGTGCTGTTGTGGTTCATAGTGAAGGAGACAGGGGTAGTTGGGGGGTTGAGTCGGTTCCTTAGGTTTAGTGGTGTGGGTCGGCGGGCAAGGTGTTCTAGTGGGGTGGGACGTCTGGCCCTCTTTGTGGCCGGCGCCGGATCCCGGACCCGCGGCACGCTCGCGAAGGGGGTTTGTGAACCCGCGTTGAAGGCGGGGCGGGGGTGTTGTTTGTGAAATTGAGAAGGCTGTTAGGGTTTTTTGATGTGGCGATGGGGCTATCGTTTTTTCGGCGTGGAAGTTTGTGTGGGGCTTTTGGTGTGTGTAGTGGGTTGCTCGGTTGTGATTTTGTGTGGTTTATCGATTAGTGTGGTAGTGTTTTTTTTTTTTTTTTTTATTGGTAAATGGTCCTCAAAGAAAACCATAATGATTTTTTTTTTTTTTCTAAATGTGTGGAGACATTGTCTTCAGTAATCATATAATTAAAACATAAGAAGGTGGTTTTGCACTTGTACACAATACAGCATTGTCTATGGGGTTGTTAGAGGGTGGGGCGTCATTGTAGGTGTGTTTTTGATCCACACCTCGTTGTGCAAGCATCCTTTGCTAAAACAGCAATTTTTTGCAAATTTGTATTTATGTATTATTTGATGAGTGCCTTTTTTTTTTTTAAAGGACTACAGGAAAGACTTTTCCTGCAGTTCCTTTGGTATTGTGGGGCAGTCTAATTTAGTTTTTTCAGCAGCTGTACCCCTTGGTTGTATATTTTGAGAAAGGGTAACATATAGGGATTCATGCACTGGGTATTTTTTTGGAGTCTACAGACAGAACCGACAGCACATCTCCTAATATTAGAACCGTCAGGTGCAGCTATTGTCCACTCTTATTTTAGTTTTTTGTATGTACTAGGACTGGCCACTATGGGGAAAAACCAAACAACAAAAATCTTATTTTTTTTTCCCGTATTCCGTTTGGATGAAGATATACAGTGGGGGGGAAAAAAGTATTTTAGTCAGCCACTGATTGTGCAAGTTATCTTACTTTCGAAAGATGAGAGAGGTCTGTAATTTTCATCATAGCTTACACTTCAACTATGAAGAGACAACCTGAGGGAAAAGAAAAAAATCCAGGAAATCACATTATAAATTTAGGATTTTTTAAAAAGATTTTAAATTGTAAAATTATGGTGGAAAATAAGTATTTGGTCAATAACAAAAGTTCAACCTCAATACTTTGTAACATAACCTTTGTTGGCAATGACGGAGTCAAACGTTTCCCGTAAGTCTTTCACTTAGCTTTGCACCAAACTTTGCTTGGCTGGACTAAATACTTTTTTGCCCCTACTGTGTTTTATGTCCACACTATAAATCAAATCACCTATTTCTGACCAGTTTTTTAAACAAGGTTCATTCTTACTTGCTGATAAGATTTGAAGATATCATAACTGATAATTTTGGTTTAGATATGGTTTGTATTCTGTCAGAAGTTTTGAACACAAGTGTACTTTAGAACATTTACATAACTGTATTTCAAGTAAATAAAATGGGGAAACTTAAATCTTAATTCTGACCATCAAAAGCTTTCGTGTTACATGAGAACACAAACAAAATGGAACGACAATTACTTATTATTTTTTTTTTGGTCAATTCCAAAATAAGGTGGGCGATAATGTAAAAATATTATATAACAATACTTAGTAAAAGTGATTTATTATTTATTCAATTATTTTTTAATTCAAAATGTGCTGCAACTCTTCATTTATACAGGAATATATTACACTCTTTATAAGAAAACATTGCAGTTTTGTCAGTGTTGTGTTTAAGCATGACGATATCCCTCGGTATGCTCAGAAAAACATATGTGCCTAATCCGATAAACAAACATTTATCAGCGATATGATAAATTATTGTTATATTATGCCCACCCCTAACATGTACCATCTACTGAATAGGGCAG
This sequence comes from Ancistrus triradiatus, assembly GCA_025084515.1. Lineage (NCBI taxonomy): Eukaryota > Metazoa > Chordata > Actinopteri > Siluriformes > Loricariidae > Ancistrus > Ancistrus triradiatus. The sequence goes on along the minus strand of JAJAGP010000208.1, from coordinate 373,148 downwards.
TGTTGGGTCACATCACACTCCATCTCAATTTTGTTTTCACACATTTTGGGTAACAGTCTTTGTTAATATTACCCTCCATGGACAATGTGTCCATTCACACCCAATGACTGTTAACTGTTACAGTTCAGCTGTCAGGAAAGGCATAATAAAAACTAAAAGAGGGGAGATGAGGGTGGAAACATGAACAACTAGGTAAGCAAAAGGCCAGGACAGAAAGGATTACTTTTTCTCTTTTCTCAAATTGTTGTCAGAACAGTATGCTCTTACACACACGAGTCGTCTTAATACATCTCATCACATTTGATAATTCCAGCAGACAAATTGAGTCAAACACACTACAGAGTGGGGACTTTGTAGTTTACACCCCCATTTAAAAATGTTTTTCTTCCTTCCCCAAAAAAAAAAAAAAAATCAAACCTTTTGAGCTGAAAATCAATGTAGTATATGACGAAAGTAAATATTGCGATTATATTGCTGCATTGTTTTTTTTAATTTTTATTTTTTTTTTTTTAAGCACAGCCCTATTTGTGTGGGAATTGTTTGTGCTCCAGTTGTTCATATGTGAAATTGCTGATCTCTGCAAATCCCATTGAAATGCCTGGAATTTGGTTGCACAATGTTGGTCCACAGCATCTAAATCTCCATTTTTATTATATTTGCTTTGTAAACCCAATTGCACATCAGCTGTATGATCTATCACTCTCCAGGCGAGGGTCAGGATGGTGACGTTGGATCCTGATGGTTAATATCTGAAGTGCATAGGCTGAATGATCTTACAGAGGTCTGCGGTTGGGCGTGTTCCTGTGCAGCCCATAATCATGTCTCTGACTCTGTGGCTCCCTCTCAATAGCTGGGTGGAGCTGAAACCAAAACGCTGTAATTAAATAAGCTCTCCATGCTCCCTACAATCACATGTTAGGTGTTTACATAATGAGTGTTGTCATTTGCTTGTTGTCTACTCTGGGCTGTCTTTGGGCAAGTGGTATCATTAGCCATTACCATTAGTATACCAGTGGCGTTTACATCTACAGGATTTAGATGTCATATCTAGAGTGACTTGCGTCCTGGACCTTCTGGTTTATGGACCACTACCCTAACTTCATGTCCCATTTGGGGACATGCTTGGCAGGAAGCGATTATACTGGAAATCAGGCAGTACGTTTTAGCTGCTGGCAGGTTTGGATACATTGGGTTCTTTTCTGTGAGCTTAATTGCAATAGCAAATATAAAAAAGTCATGTAGTACATGTGGACAAACTCAGTTCACTGGTCTAGAGGAGTGAGTTGACAGAACATGAGTTATGAATGGCATGTTGTACAGCATGTCAAAGCAGTATATATTTTACTTGTCCCAGTGGAGTCACATGCAGCTTTATGTATGTATTTATTACTTGCACACACAAGCATGTGCAAATGAACCTTGAAACTGTGCCATGGAACTAAATATCCAAAATCCTGTGAAGAGCAGTAGTCGGTGAAGCCTAAATTAAATCATTATTTGGTAGGATAAGTTTAAACCTGTGGCATGTGCAACATATAAAACATCAAAATAGGGAGCCTACGTTGTGAGTGTGTGCTCATCTGTCTATACTTGTAAAGTTCAAATGCTACTTTAGTTTGGCAGTTTTGACTTGAGGACTATTTTTCAGGTCTTCAATTGCTTGCTTTCTGGAACTGCAGCCTTCTTTTGGAAAACCAATAGAGCCAAACGGTTTACTTGAGGTTACTAAGATTAGGGTTAAGGAAAGATTAAAGGTTTCTTTAAATGTAAATAAAATTTAAATTTGGTGAAATTGTTACTGTAGAATATTTTGTGAACGTGCAATTATTTAAAATGCCTAATTTCATTTAATTGTGGTTGACGAGATTGTTTGGTTAATTTTTATGTAAGAAAAGTACACACTTCTGAATTGTCATTCTTCAAGAAGGTACAATAGAGCATTTTATTTACAATTTTATTCACATTTTATTCGACCATGACTCCATGACTGTAGTTTCGCTCTTAGATTTATCATCATACCCGGGCCACTTAATGTCGATGTGCATACTTCACATTCTATTCGAACTTTGACTCCATGACTTTAGTTCGCTCTTAGATTTATCATCTAGGAGGTTGGGTCCCTTTTTGAGTCTTGGTCCTCCCAAGATTTCTTCCTCATAACACTTAGGGAGTTTTTCCTTGCCACTGTCGCCCTAGGCTTGCTCAATTTGGGATTGGACGTAGTTATTAGGAGATAATCTAAACTTGTAAAGTTGCTTTGAGACAATGCTCCATTGTAAAAAGCGCTATATAAATAAATCTGACTTGACAATTTTAAACCTATGTTTCTGGTCATTTCTTTTAATTGCAGCAGACTAAAGGCTTTTTTGCTTGTTTTTTTTTTTGGTTTAATAACATGTTCGAGAATGTGCGTTGTTTACACTGCAGAAATAAAACTAATTTAAAGAAAATTGAATCCATTCGTCAGCAGTGTTTATCATTTATAGCCCTATGTATTAAATGCTGTCAATTACAATATTTCTTTGTATTTATTGCACTGATTTTATGTCAGTGGTGATGAGTTTTCACGTTACGTAGCCATACAAGTGGACAATACAGGCTTCAACAGAATGCACAAAAAAACATGGATTACTACAGTGATATCTTAAGTTACTAGGGGTGGGCAATATGAGGATGTCTTATTGTGATGAATTTTGTTATTATGGTCAATATGCTTTTCTTTTATGGAGAATATTGTCACTGCTTATAAAGCACTGACCAACTGCATAATTATGAACAGTGTAATTAGTCCTGTTTAATTTGATGAACTAATTTAATGTGGACTGTGGTAGTCTAGCGGGTAAGGTACTGGACTATAGACCAGAAGGTCCAGGGCTCAAATCCCACCGCTGCCAAGCTGCCACTGTTGGGTCCTTGAGCAAGGCCCTTAACCCACAATTGCTTGGATTGTAAGACTGTATCAATTGTAAGTCGCTCTGGATAAGGGCGTCTGCTAAATGCTGTAAATGTAAATGGATGAAGTGCAGCATATTTTGAATTAAAAAAAATGAAAAAAAGTTTGAATAGTAGTTTTTAAGAGTCTCTTGCTACCGGTGCATTGTCTGAATATCACATGTATTATGATGAATAATGCGAAATAATATTTTTACCATGTTGCCCACCTCTGAAGGACACCTTTTTTATGGAAAGTATTTAATTTAGGTGTTTTTTGTTAAAAAGAGCATCTGCATACTATCATGTGTGGCAGGTATGTTGTCAAACTACTTGGCTACACTCAACCAGTGTGTGTTTATATGACAATCATCTTTAAGAGACACATTTTATTACTTGTCCTGAGAACGCTGACATGGCATCCCAAGTTTTAACTATCAATTGCTCCAGTTTGTGGTTGCAGGCACATAATTAAACCAGTAAAAGTCCAGAGTGGGAGGGTCCTTAGAATTTGTTTGGTTGGCAGCTCAGCAGCATGGCTAGCGACTGAAAATTTTTTTTATATGGAACTGGTGTGGCCTCATCATAGCTGACAACCAGCTGTGTGCAAGACCTGCAGGGCTGGTGAAAACAACGAACCTGTTCAGCCAGCTCAAATGGAAGCATTTGATTACACGGACTGGCAGACAGCGCAGGTACCACACATGGGTGCATCAGGACTGCATAATATAACAGGTCGCCCTCCTCTAGTGTAAAGAGTGGAATGAAGTTATGCAGAGGTACTGGAGTCTGGGTTTTTTTAGTTGTGGAACAGATTGTCACAGTGTCCAGACAGTGAGTCAGAGCTCATCACTGCTTCTGAAACAAGTATCCTTTTCTAGGCTCTGTCAAATACTTTTACGAAGTCCTCGAAGCAGAAACCATGTCCTTCCTGCTCTCAATCAAATGCCTAATGTACTCATTGTTATTTTTAAGTAATCAGCTTTCAAATGGAGTGCACCTGATGGACTACACTGCCGATAATGTGTAGCTACATCATCTAATAAGTTCTTGTCAACTTGATTAATGCCATTTTTAAGATAATTTGCAACGGCTGATGTTTGTGCTCACTATATTCAAAAATAGTGGAGGAAATGCAGAGAAACGTTTTCCTGTATTACAACTTGCAGCTCTTAAACTGTGACTAAGAACAAAGAGATACTGGGAGAACATTCAGTGAAGGTGGGGCCATTTATGAGAAGGTGAAAATCGTTTCCAGCATTACTTGCTGCTTCTAACTGGAACTGGGATTAAAAACAAAAAGACACTTTTACAATGTGAACTACTCTAAGATTTGGTTATTTTTTTTCAAGTATTTACAGTGGTTTTTTTTCCCAGAATCAAGATGATTCTGATATCTGGAAGTAAATGTTGTTTAATTTAAAAAAACAATAAAAAGTTGGAAAAAATAAATGTGATATCAGCATTAAATATCGGCCATCGGTCACCCTGCTCTCTAAGTATTGGCATCGGCGTCGATCGACCACTAATCCTGAAAGACGCAGGCAGACGGTGTGCCAGTACGTCAGTGCTCTGCTGTGCTGGAGCTGCCCTGATTGAGTGCAAATGCTGTTATAGGGGAGTGGAAACGTCTAGCAACAACAGACACAGGCTCACAGGAATGCAACCACAGCATGTTGAAGCAAGGGAATCACTCACTACAGAATCCCAAACTGTGGAAGCAATGTCAGCAGGTGCATTTATTTAGAAATGGGTGATTATATTTTAGGGCGTGAGTGATTGAGGAATGTCTGCACAAACTGAAAGAACTGAACTTCTAATGCAGTCATGGCAACTAAAGGGGTTTTAAAAATCAGACTCAACTCTTTCTCACATGTTGCAAGCTGCATAACTGTGTGGGTGCAGCATCTTGACAGGACGAAAATAGCACTGAATCAGGTGATGTCTGACTGATCATGTCCAGGAGGACCTGCATGGTGCTGACTGTAAAGTGTTATGGGGAAGGAATAATTGTGTTTTCATGCACTTAATAATCCAATAACTGCAGAAAATCAGGTTTTGTCATTAATCCGATCAATGAGATGACATGCACTTGGGTAGTCAGATAAGGGGAAGCTAAGGAAGCCAAATTTACATGACTTGGGCAATAATCAGATTTGGACTATTGCCAGTGATCTCATGTGGCATAAACTTCTAACTTTAATTCTGTATTTCATCAAGCATGTACTCCGTTGCAGTCCTCCCCAAAGTGTGTTCATTTTGCGGATGTTTCATTTAATTTCAGGGTTGCCAGATCCCAAAAGAGACACAAGTAACCAGGTCTGTGTGAACAAGGCCAAAAGTATAGAAGTCTCTTTAAGTGGACTAGCAACCATTTTTGATTCTGCTACTGGGCTACATTTGCATACATATGCAGAATGAGAACAGCAATTGAAATCAGAGTACCGTATTTTTCGGACCATAAGGCGCACTTAAAATCCTTTAACTTTCTCAAAAATCGACAGTGCGCCTTAAAATGCGGTGCGTCTAATGTATGAATTAATTCTGGTTGAGCTTTCTGACCTAGAACCAATTGTAGATGGTACACGGCGCTCATAAATCTGTCAAAATGTTTTAGGTTACGAAGCTTACGGCCACCGTAGTGCGCAGCATCGCGGAGTAATACGGTATGTGCTTCAGCATTAGGGTACGTGCATTCATTCATTTATTTTCGAAGCGGATTTCATTTACTCATGGCTATCAGTCACGCAGTACAACATGGACATAGAGCAGCTGCGAGAGAATTCAACATTAACGAATCAATGATACGGAAGTGGAGGAAGCAAGAAGACGCCCTGCGCCAGGTAAAGACCAAACTGAGCTTCCGACGGAACTTAAGAGTTTTGTTTCATTTAATGCGTCTTATAACCCGGTGCGCTTTATGTATGAAAATAGATCCGTTAGCAGCTGATTGCTGATATTGCGCCTTATAACCCGGTGCGCTTTATAGCCTGGAAAATACGGTACCTTGGTTCTCATTGTTAATTCGTTCCAGAAGGCTTGCTGAGAACCGAAAATGACGAGTAACGAGCAAATTGTTCCCATAAGGAATAATGTAAATTGAATGAATCTGTTCCAGATCCCCAGGAAATCCACACTGTATAAGGAATTATTTACAACAATGGAGTTGTATTGTTCAGGTGCTCCATGATTTACAATGGAGATGTATTCTGATAAATCCATTATAAGTTAAATGCATCATGAACTGTGGAATTTGAGTGTTTGGTAGTGGTCTATACTGTATTATATCAGAGCCTATGATAAGTTAGTTGATGTTTAAAACACTTTACATTAACCTACAGTTGGCCAAAATCATGAACACACAACTTTTTTTATAATAAAGTGTTGACAAATCCCGTGTAATTTAGGGAGTAACAGCTTAAAAGTCAAAAGTCAATGCTAACCTTTTTAGGACCCATGGAGAGTTATTTGCACCAAGAATACTGGACTGTACATCTAAAAATGAAGAAAAACACAATAAAAATAGCGGAGATCTTCACTAACCAAGAGCAGTTGTGAATCTGAGTCGCTGTGTACTGAATAGTGAATCGAGTTGCGGCTGAAACGAGTCACATGGCTTGACTCCTACAAGTTCAAGCAAGAGTGCAGAGTACTGAACAAACAGTGAGAACCGAGACGCATTTTTCTGGTCAATGTGCATTGAGAACCGACGAGTTTCGAGGTGCTCGAGAACAGTACCACTGCACTGAGAAACCAATCAGAGCTGTAATTGGATTTTCTTAATCTGATTTCTAGGCCTTAATGTGCTCTGAGAAATTATGTTGTTTACATGACTGCTTGAATAATCTGATAACTGCATGTAATGCATTCATAGTCTGGGGCTGTTCTTGATGGTTTGAGCCTCTTAATCCCAGTGAATCTTGGTGCTACTGTTAAAATGACCTTGTAGAGAATTGTTTGCTTCCAGCTTTGGGGAAACATTTAATGGAAGCATAGCCAAGTTTAAAAAACGAAACATGGAATGAATTGGGACACCAGGCTTTATTGAACAGCAATGGGCACAAGCTTATGAATGCTCTTGTGGCTGAATTTTTTTTAAATGTAGTGGAAATTGGCGAAACCAACTCTATATTAATACCCGTGATTTTAGAACATTCAACAAGAACATGTGTTATATTTAGGAGTCCACATTATGTTGGTCATGCAGTATATAAATGGAACGGAACAACTAGCCAGTAAGAACTTTGGCACAGCAACATTTTCTCTTTCCCTCTCTGGCTCTGTCCCAGTAGCCGGTGTTTACTCTGGGCCTCCAGCTAGTCTGGTCATGTCTGCTTTTCAGTCCCCACCCCCCTCATGAGGGGCACCCATTCTCCTTACATCATCCATCCGGTGTATGGGAGAGGGCTGTGGGGTGTAGGATGAGGTAATTCATTAGCCTCTGTGTCCTGTTCAAATAAGATGCCGTTCTATTCACTCCCTGTTCCTCTGCTCTCTTTTTCTCACTAGCCCCTCTTTATGTCCTGTCCTGACTCCCAGTTGTCTGATCTGCATTTTTGAAAATTCAGGTTGGAGCACTTTTGTACAAGGCTGTGCTCAAATCTTAATTTGTTGAACTCTGCATGGTTATATGCTGTGTTCAGATTGTGGAAGTTGTGTTTTTGCTTGATCACACGTTTAAAAATGTCGTTACAGAGGCTTCCCAGATTACCAGATGGTTTGGTTTATGACCTTTTGACTCTACGATGGGAATCCGATCATCAAAAAGTATTAATGATGAATATGTCAAGTAGGGCTGTCAATTGGGCACAAAATTAGTCAGAATTGATCTTCTCTTGTGAAATCAAACTCTTTCCGCTATCCCACCCTGTAAGATCTTTTTGTTTCTAGAAGCATCAAACCATAAACACTTCCCACAAGTCATTTAAAACTAGAATATCTACTTTTCGTGGCAGGAAATAAGAGTCAAGTTCTTTTATTGTGTCTTATAGATGGCGTGTGCAGATTCTGGTCTGTATGTGTAAGTACAGCGGTACCTCGATTCGGGACCACCTCGGAAGTTGTGGAATTCGGTTCCCGAAATGCGATTCATGATTCACGATTCAGTGATTCCTTAATTCAGTCTCACAGTAGCTCTCTTTTCAACACCTTCTTATAAAATGAGCTTTGTGTTAATGATTTTGGCCAATTGTAAGTTAATGTAAGTGGTTTAAATATTAACTTTCTTATCATTACTTGTCTCATAGGCTCACTAAACTTCTCAGTTCATGTTGCATTTAAATTAGGATGGATTTGTCAGAACATATCCCCATCATAAATCAGGGAGCACCTGTACAATACAACTCCATTAATGCATATAATGCCTTATACAGTGTGGAATTTCTGGGGGTTTGAAACATTTAATTAAATTTACTTTATTCTTTATGAGAGAAATTTGCTCGGTACTTGTCGCTTTCAATTCTCGACAAACCTTCTGGAACAAAGGAACAGTGAGAACCGAGGTATCACTGTACATGCTCTTGTGTATGTATATGTGAATATATGATGCTTAAAACATCAAAAAAGTTTGTGAAATCCAATTAGAAATTTGTATCTTTAAATTTGAAAATGTGGATTAACTCTCTTAATCAGTTTTAAATCAGTTTTATTTCCTACGTCCACATTTAGGTAATTTCAGCATTTAAAATGTTGTTCATGCTCAGTTTTTTGTAGTCGTCGTCGTCATCATCATCAGTGGTATTACAGGTTAGGAAAAGGACACACAACTCGGACTGAGTATTCATAGCATTGGTTAAATAATTTGAAATGCTTTAAATTCTTAAGACTTGAAGGCTCGCTATGTACACTTTTGCTATCTGGCACCTATCTTTACCTATACATGCTTTGCATTTTTGTATATTTCTTTGTGCTTTGAAGCTGGGGCCACCTGTAGCCAGGGTATAGAGAAATAATGGCTGTTTTAGGATAGTAATTACACTTGCAGGGGAACTCATCGGTATGAATAGACTGCATACAGAGTCTTCAAATGGACGTACTTAAATGTTCTTCTCGTGCAGTGTTTTTCAAATGCTTTGGCGTTGTCAGGATTTTTCCCAGATGATGCTTTTGTCACTGCTGTTTTTCTCAGTCCAAGTCGTTAGGAAGTAAGTGCTTGAAGTGTCAGTGTTAGTACGTGATTACACAACCAGCGTCGCCATCATTGTGGGTAAAGATTGTAATTTCTAATGTGTTATTATCTCATTGAATCTGACAAATGACCAAATTTCGATTTGGGGACCCTAATGCAGAATATCTTCACTGTGACATCAAAGAAAGCAACATGATAGCAAAAGAAGTACACGTACTGAAATTGCATACAATGACATCCACAGTGCTCCACATGCATTTTATGCTCTCACAGTTGGGAAGTAGCACTGTGTGGTACACAAGGGATATAATGCGTCATATTTGTGTCTCAGCAAACAAGTCAGCAGTTTCTGACTTCTTTTCAGCAGGGTTTCTGCTACTTTAGCTAGACTTTTGTCCTTCTCTAACCTCCGGTCGCTGAAATGCCTTAATTACGAGTAAGAGGCCCTGACCTTTTTTGCACTTCGCTGAATCAATCTTGAGCTGCAGAGAAGACTCTCAAAAGCCAAGTTCACTATAAAAGCTCGTCTGAGTGCCACTACTTGCTGCCAGTTGAGTCTACTGTCAATAACCCATTAATGTGGGAGGAAAGCTATGTGCTGTTATCAATCCAGAATCTAAGCTGGTGCAGAGGTTGAGCTTTTTATTTGGTTCTCCACCTCTGTCCCTTTTTTGCTTTCACGTTTTTGTCCATATTTGTTATGTATTTTTTTAAGACCTCATAAAACACCTTTGTTTAAGTGAATCCCAAATGAGAATTTAATCAGACTGCTCTTATTCTGTCTTTCGCCTGATTCTAAGGAGACGTTGCTTACTATATAATGTCGGGAATAGTAATGCTGCCATTGGTACTGCACTCATTTGACATAGTTTTGACTGTAGTACAGTTACATGTTGTTTGAGATGCTGCTAAGTGATGTCTAGAGTATTCTGTAAGTGGCCTAAAATAAGTCATTAATAATCACCGACGTATTTGGACAGATTTGACTATTGTGAAATTGTTGAGATGATGGTACATATTGAGACCGATACCTTATGGATATTTTTTTTTTCTTCTCAGATTTCTCCAAGGCCCCAGATGTACAGTCTGCCACTGTCACCAGTGAAAAGGTGAAGACCTCTACAAAAAAAGATGCTGAATGTAGAATCAACACTGCAAAATCAGACGTCGTTCCAAAGTCACCTGCTTCACCTGCTACACCTGTGAAATCTAGTCCTCAAACAAAAAAAGGTAAACTGTTACCATTAAAACTTTCATTGTTCTATGTATAAGATAATGCAATAATATACAGGTATGTAATTATTAATAATAAGGGTTTTATGTTTATTATTAAGGTTGTTTGTCTACTCAACTGCCAAATACATTAGTTGTTGTAGTTGCTGTTGTAAACTTTTTGGTGCAGAAAGTTTTAAGAGAGAAAGTTTAAATGCATGAGGCACCAGCATGAGCAGATTGAATGCTGAGCAACACGTTGCCGCCATTGCACTCCTTATAAGGAGTTGGGCAATGCTAGTGGAGGAAGAAAGACTGCGTCTTTCTAGTGCAGCACACTAGTGGTACTGTGTGGGACTGTGGTAGCATAGCAGGTAAGGTACTGGACTAGGGACCAGAAGGTCCAGGGTTCAAATCCCACTTCTGCCAAGTTGCCACTGTTGGGTCCTTGAGCAAGACCCTTAACCCACAATTGCTTGGATTGTAAGACTGTACCAATTGTAAGTCGCTCTGGATAAGGGCGTCTGCTAAATGCTGTCAATGCCACGTGCTGGCTTCAGTTTCTGCATAGTTCTCTGCTCTCATCTGAAATGCCTGGACATGTTCTAAATGCAACAGAAAATATGTAGTGCTGTCACATAAGAGGCAGTTTCTCCAGCCATAAATGTGTGAGAGAGGGAGTGAGAGAGAGAAGAATAAGGGCTGAGTGAATCAGTGAGTGCATTTACATGCACTTAACAATCCGGTCATAGCCGGATTTCTGCAGTTCTCTGATTATTGAAGTGGTCATGTATACTCCAATCTAAAAATCAGATTAAGTAATCCGATAAAGAGCTGGATTTTACACCAGTAATCTGATTTCTCGTAGCATGTATACCAGTTACCCGAATTAAATTCAAACTTGCTAAACAGCTATCGAACACTTTAAAAACTGAAATGCAATATATACTTAAGAAAAACTTCTACGGGTGTTTTATGTGATTATGCCTCATTACAAATTGCTTCTCTTGAAAAAAGTTGGTAATTTTCTGGCAACGTTACAATAATTTTATTACAGCAGTCTTTCTATATCATTATAACTTGTACTCTTATACTGTTATCCCTGCGTCCCCAGACAGTACTTAGATTACTACTGAATTCATGGACTGCCTGTCTGATTTTGGAGATTATCAGCATTTGTAATTTCTCTCCTACATTCCGTGGAATACAGTTCTGGTAAATGTGCACTATTGCTGCATGAGTGTGTATACATAGAATGTGTGTGTAATAAAATAATTGTTTTTAGAAATCTAGAATTGCTGTTACAAAAATAATTTTCTCTACAAGATGCTTTTTTTATTCCCTCTGTCCACACACTAGATATATGGGTTGAGATCTATGGATAATATTCCATTAACACCACTTATCATTAAGATAAATGTTGAATGCTAATGCTGATCGACCAAGCCTGGCACCAGTTAGTTGGCAAACCGTCATTTCACTCTCCTCTGCCAGCAGACAGGATGTACAGTAGATTAGATCCATTAGATTAGATATAGCATTGTTTTAGTATAATGACCATATATAGTTTTCTCAATTTCTTTATTAGGAAACAACCAGAAAATAAAGGAGATTTGTATGCAGTATTATAAGCTGTAAACATTTGGGTCCAGTCATTGACGATATGTTATATATGGTCATTATACCATTGGAAATAACGTCTAATGGTGGCCTAATACTTTTGCACAGTACTGTAGCTCATCCCTTTGTTTCTATATTGTGTGAATTGTGTCTTTCTTACTCTTGTTGACGCTTCCGAGGTTTTAAGCCTCTGTCTAGCGTGTGTACGCTTTGAGTTAATTACCTATGGTATTGGAAGATTGTTACCTGTGAACTACACATGCAAGGCTGTTTAGCTTTCAGTGAGCCCACCTGTTAGCTCCAGTCTGTGAGATAACATGACATTTTCTTTCATGATAATTATCATGTGTTGGACAGTTTTGTTTACTGTTGTGTTTCTGGTAATGAAATTACCATAAATGCCACTTGCTAACAGATAGATATCCAGTCTGTTAAAATGGCGTCAGAGTAGTAATGCCATGTAAGCAATTCTTTGCTATCATGTAGTACACATGTATGTGGTTTGTGAAGTCACAAATTCTGAATGGTAACCAATGTTCAGTCAAATTTCTGGTGAGCAGTAATGGACTGCTTCCTTTTAAAAAGATACCTAGATTTTATATTAGATTTTGGTCTGGGCTCCGACTTGGCCACTCAAGGACATTCACTGTCCTGATCTTAAGGTGTTGCATACATTTTTGTGTGGAATGTTTAGGGGTGTCATTGGGATAGAAGGTGAATGGAATGTCCATCTTCAGCAGTGTCGCTGGTCTTCCTCAGGAATTCATGTCCAACGTCCATTTTCTCTCTAATCCTGAACAATTGCCTAATCCCTGTTGAAACTAATATCCTCACAATGTTGTCGTGTTGCCATCACCATAGAACCTTTTTCCACATGGCACCAGATGTACAAACTCAGTGTGGCAATTTTCAGAGGAGACTTTCTTGACATCCTGCCATAGAGGCTGCTTGTGTGTAAATTTGTAAGGTTGCTGTCACAGCACAGATCGACCAGACTTGGATATAAAGACTAGGAAGTCCGTAATAGCTGCCAAAGGCCTTTTAGTAGCTTCCCTTATTAATATGGCACAAATTAGACAATATGTTGGCAGTGCCATACACTTTCCGTTTCTTAATAATGCTCTGAAGGGTTTCCTGAGGAATAGGTAAGGCCTTTGTCATTTTCTCATGCTTCTGTGTAAACGTCCACAGCTTCAGCTTTGAAAGCACTTTAAAGACTGTGGTGAAATATTTGCGTTACCATGCACTATGATTTGCGACATCCTCGAGGAAGTGCTGATTTTATTCTGAAGTAATCAAAACCAGTACAGCTTATGTAAGTTGTGGGCCAATTGACCTGGTATGTGATCTGACAGGTGATTTGTTTTATCTGAACAAGGTTAGAATGCTGGACGGTATGATCAAACACTTGTATCTTTTTCTTTTCTTTTCTTTTTTTTTGTCCTCCTTTTCTTTTCTCTAATCTTTTCAGTATTGTGGCTTATTGTACTGTCAGGAGTACATAGAAAATATAAAAATCATTATAAACTGGTTTACTTTGCCACACGAACTTACACAATATACAGTGGTGTGAAAAAGTGTTTGCCCCCTTTCTGATTCTTAATTTTTTGCGTGTTTGTCACACTTTAGTGTTTCGGAACATCAAACCAATTTAAATATTAGTCAAAGACAACACATGTGAACACAAAATGCAGTTTTTAAATGAAGGTGTTTATTATTAAGGGAGAGAAAAATCCAAACCTACATGGTTTATCACACCTGAGTTCACTGTTCACTGTCTCTAGCCACACCCAGGCCTGATTATTGCCACACCTGTTCTCAATCAGGACATCACTTAAATAGGACCTGCCTGACAAAATGAAGTACAAAAAAAGATCCTTAAAAGCTACATCATGCCGAGATCCAAAGAAATTCAGGAACAATTGAGAAAGAAAGTAATTGAGATCTATCAGTCTGGAAAGGGTTATAAAGCCATTTCTAAAGCTTTGGGACTCCAGCAAACCACAGTGAGAGCCATTATCCACAAATGGTGAAGATATGGAACAGTGGTGAACCTTCCCAGGAGTGGCCGCTCGACCAGAATTACCCCAAGAGCGCAGCGACGACGACTCTAAGAGGTCACAAAAGACCCCACAACAACATCCAAAGAACTGCAGGCCTCACTTGCCTCAGTTAAGGTCAGTGTTCATGCCTCCACCATAAGAAAGAGACAAAAATGGCCTGCATGGCAGAGTTCCAAGATGACAGCCACTGCTGAGCAAAAATAACATTTAAAGCTCATCTCAATTTTTCCAGAAAACATCTTGCTCGCCAAGACTTTTGGGAAACATTCTGTGGACTGACGAGTGAAAAGTTGAACTCTTTGGGAGGTGTGTCCGATTATATCTGGCATAAAAATAACACAGCAGAACATTATAGCAGCAGTAAAATATGGTGGTGGTAGTGTGATGGTCTGGGGCTGTTTTGCTGCTTCAGGACCTGGAAGACTTGCTGTGATAAATGGAGCTATGAATTCTGCTGTCTACCAAAAATCCTGAAGGAGAATGTCCGGCCATCTGTTTGTGATCTCAAGCTGAAACAAACTTGGGTTCTGCAGTAGGACAATGATCCAAAACACACCAGCAGGTCCACCTCTGAATGGCTGAAGAAAAACAAAATGAAGACTTTGGAGTGGCCTAGTCAAAGTCCTGACCTGAATCCTATTGAGATGCTGTCGCATGACCTTAAAAAGGCCGTTCTTCAAAAACCTTCCTATGTGACTGAATTAAAACAATTCTGCAAAGATGAGTGGCCAAAATTCCTCCACAACGCTGCAAAAGACTCATTGCAAGTTATAGCAAACTCTTGGTTGCAGTTGTTGCCTCTAAGGGTGGCCCAACCAGTTATTAGGTTTAGGGGGCAATCACTTTTTCACACAGGGCCATGTAAGGTTTTTTTTTTTTTTCCTCCCTTAACAAACACCGTCATTTAAAAACTGCATTTTGTGTTGCCAGCATTGAATCCTACGACTGTAATCGCATTCACTCACTGCATTCTGACATGTTTTCCTCTGAGGTGATGGAATAAGTACACCATTTTGAATTGTTATACTTCAGGAATAAAAACGAATGTTTTGCTCTAGTTATTTAATATATGCTGAAGCTGTAGTATGAGAAGATAATGCCTTTATTGTCATTGTACAATTATACAATGGAATTAGGATTGCTGCTCCAGAACAGTGCAAATCTACTTTTCACTTAAGATTAGTATTGCACTGACAGAATAACAAGAAATATTGAATTTAAGAAATATTGTACAGAGGTATTGTACTGATGAAATGGGGCATTTTGTTTACAATTTTCCGAATGCTTGTGGTAATTTCTTTTGCTAAAGTTTTATTGTTAAAAAATGTGTACAAGAAAACCTGCATTGTGTTCGTAGTTTACACTACAGAAAATAAAATGGTCTTTTGTCATATATATATATATAAAATCAATAGTTGTGAGAAAATCGAATCGTGAGCAGTGTATTGTTCTCCCCTACTGTTCACCGCTTCACAACGTTGAACTAAAATTTTAATAATTGATCAGAATTTTTTTTTGTTAATTACAATTTTATGTTGAGTTAAGTGTAAATGCAGGTGTAAAAAGTTGGTGATTAAAGTAACGTGGCAAAATGTAAGGATTTTCACAGGGTGTGTTAGTTCTATGGATACTGTACTTGTGTATAATGTCGTGTAGTGTCACTTGTTCTAGGTTGTGAGGACTGCCACTGAATCATTGAGTTGCATCTTTAAGTTAAATACCATGATGTGTGAAATTTTATTAGAGGATTCTGAGGGACCTTACTTCCGCTGTAGCCTGTACCTGACCAAACCCACTACGCAGCATGCCCTTATGGAGTGTGTCCGGTTTTCCAGTTGAGAGAACATACTGCTCTGCTCTTCAGATGCCTCCTGATCTTGCTGGCGTTTCACTTCTGCTCACGAATCCTGTGATGGTTGCTATGGAGACATACCTCTCACTGCGTTGAGATGGCCTGGATAAAATGGCTCTAAAGAATGGAATATTTGCTCTCCTTCGAGTGTACCTGCTGTGTTCTTGTCTTGGCTGCCACCCAGTCTTGTGGTTTACGTACAGCGATGTAGTCTCCGATGTGATACTTGCAGTATTGAATACACCCGTCACTGAACGTGCCATATAATTAGCCATAATCACATAATTAAGGTCTTTGTCAAGTACAGTGGAGTGCTGATCTCTAATGTCAGCCATGCCATTCACATAGCAGGAATAAACAGAATAATGCCAGTGTAAGCAGGTGAATATGGATTCCATTCTGTAATGCATTATGGAACTGAACTGGTGATTGTAGGAACTTTGTACTTATGGCTGCACTGCAGACTTTTTTGGGTCACTTGCAGTTTTGTCTGCTTTGAACCGAGTGACTGGTCATGATGGACATGGGCTGCTCGTCAACTCGTGCGCCCCACAGGACTCGGCACTTCAGCTTTGAGTGCTATAAATGCCGTGCCAAAGTGGAGCATCAGCCACTGCGAAGCATGTGTTGATAATGAATACTTAATCCTTTAAGAGGAACAGGTTTTTTGTCCTGTAAAAGTAATTTGAAGACTTCTAGCATAATTTGTCTAAATGTGGTTACTTTAGTGTACAGTTACTCCCCATTTTACGATGGTCTGTATGATGGGAATCTGATAATACACATTCAGCAAAAACTGTACTCTGAATTTTGAATTTCGATTTTTACATTTTTCCCCCGTGTAAGCGATACGTTGTTCGTTACACTCCTGCACTCTTCCGTGCTAAATGACCTCAGCAGTGCGTGACGTAACGAGTCGTGGCAGGATTGATGAGTGCTGGGAAGTGTAGTGAGGAAAAGCCATGGTCATGACAATAATAATCATTTTTGTTTCTCACTTTCAATGCATTATTTCAATAAATGACTGTTGTACTTTCTTATAAAATAAGCTTTATGCTAATGATTTTCCCCAAGTATAGCTTAAATATAAGTGTTTTAAGCATGTTTAAAGTAGGCTATGCTATAATATATACAGGATATATTAAACTCCTTGGTTTCTGATCCCTTGAACTGATGATGGATTTGTTGGAACGTGTCACCATCGTAAATCAGGGAGTACTGTATATCAAAGCTGGCTATTGTGGTTCAGTCGCATTCAAATGAATTTGCAAAAGACTTTGTCCATCCTGGATTATGGCTATGGTTATTTTGGGTGTGTTTGCAGTTTATCGACACATGCACGCCTCATACTATGTACTGTATGTCATGCAACTCTGTAGTTGGTGGTGTATTCATTTTTCCGTACCATATAGTGCAGTAGTATGAATTTTCAGGGTGCTGTAGTGGGGTTAGTGGGATATGACTGTACGTTGTACGGTACAAGTTCCTCTATCTTTGAAGTTTGGACCCTTAATGAATTCACTGAGAAAAATGTATACCGTATTTTTCGGACCATAAAGCGCACTTAAAATCCTTTAATTTTTTCGAAAATCGACAGTGCACCTTAAAATGCGGTGCGTCTAATGTATGAATTAATTCTGGTTGTGCTTTCTGACGTAGAACCGATTGTAGATGGTACACGGCACTCATAAATCTGTCAAAATGTTTTAGCACGGCCTTGGTAAGTTACGAAGCTTACGGCCACTGTAGTGCGCAGCATAGCGGAGTAATACGGTATGTGCTTCAGCATTAGGGTACGTGCATTCATTCATTCATTTTCGAAGCGGATTTCAAACACAATGCTATCAGTCACACAGTACAACATGGACATAGAGCAGCTGCGAGAGAATTCAACATTAACGAATCAATGGTACAGAAGTGGAGGAAGCAAGAAGACGCCCTGCGCCAGGTAAAGACCAAACTGAGCTTCCGACGGAACTTAAGAGTTTTGTTTCATTTAATGCGCCTTATAACCCGGTGCGCTTTATGGCCCGAAAAATACGGTACTCCAATGTAGAAAATCCCCATTCGAACATCTTTAAAATGTATTTGGAATGATTGTGTAATCGCATATCAACCATTCCTATTTTCTAACACCTTGGACTGGTTTAAAAAAATAGCAGGTACAGAGGAGTGTAATTTGGTAAAGATTCTGGTGAGACCAAGGCATTTAATGAGTACTGTTTGGGAAAGAATGTTAAACAACTATATCCAGTTTAAAACTCTACATGTAGTCAGTTCATACTGACATAGTGCCATTTTGATTTTGGAACCGTGGCATTCTACACCCCAACTACAACACTGGTTCTCTCAGATTCAAAGTAATAACTACAGGTATGTGTGGCTTAAAGTGGATGATATGTGATCTGCATGTTGCCTTTACTCCATATTCAATATATGACCTTGTACACTACATATTATATAGCAAAGCAAATACTGGTTACTGTAAAGTACCATATACAGTACTGACTAAATAGCGGTTTTTGTCGCACATGAATCACCCCATTCCTGTTGACTGTGTTGGACTGTCCGTGGACTCTGCATACCCTGGTCTAATTTTGTCGTTGCGCTTGGTTCTCCAGTTTTTTTTTTTTTTCAGTTTCTTAATAAAGCTCTGCTCTGTACTGGCTTCTACTGTTCGTCTCCCGCTTTCTGTCCAAGCATGACAGTCGGTAACACAACCACTTCTTGATAAAGCCCAAATATGACTGGGACTGAGGAAACAACAATGTTCTGCTCACCTCTGTTAAATGCCAGAGATGTGAACTAACCTGCCACGCTGACACGCACATTGAAATTCCACCAAATTTTTTTTTCACAGGCATGTTCATATCTTTGAAAGTTTGTTAGTTGAAGGATTGCATCTGTGGGACTTGCCTTATATATTTTTGAGACGGTGACTGATTATCAAGAACAATTAATTAAAACACGTCCATTATGTGTGTAGATTTCTCATAATGTATAGATTTTTGAAGCCTTGAAGTTTCTTGAGTCTTTGAAGCACAATCATTAGTGTCTGCTTCAACTCTGTACTCGTGAGACTTCTGAAGGTACTTGATTAGTCTATTGTATATTTTGTAGTGCTACCAGCTCACCTCAACATGCAAAATCCAATTTGCAGTGAATACTATTGGTTGTATCCAGTGTCAAATACTTCCAAATTACAGAGGTTTTTCTTGCATGCATGCCTCACTTTACATGTTAGTTTGTGTCCTCATGAGTGATCTCTCATTTGATTTGACTGTTCCTGAGCATTGAAGGGAACGTGGATTGTTCATGCTTGGGTGATGCACGATCCGTGTAATGAGGCCAGTATCGGTTTCGATAGCGATCCTGAATATAGGATCCGTGCATCTCTACATTACTCATTAATGAACACCAAGTAGGCCAGTAGACTGTCATTAGGTAAGCTGACAAACATTACAGTCAATTATGATAAACCAGCCAGCAAACCGACTGGAAGGTGAGTCCGTGAGTAATGCCATGTGATGGACTGGCGCCCTGTCCAGAGTGTGTTCCCTTTCGCCGGGATTTTCTCTTGAATAACAGTGGAGCCAAATGCGATGATTAATTATGATTGTGTAGCTTCTGTTAGAAAATCACATTAAGATTTAGTTTTGTTTGTTCCACCATTGAGCATGCCTTAACCTTGTTTGTTTTGATACAGCTGGGTCAGTGTGTTATTTAAGCAGTTTAGCTGATGTATGCTCAGATGTGTCTGAGTTATGACCATGTTGGATTCCTAGTTGGAATGTGATTCGAGTGATGGAGCTCTGTAACTGCTGCCATGTTCTGCTGCAGCTTCTGATGCTTTTATAGCATTACATGTAATCAGACTCTGTCTTCCTCTATCAGTAGATGCAGTGAAGTCGGAGGACAGGCAAAAGCTGGCGAAGGAGAGGAGAGAAGAGAAGGCTAAATCACTCGGTAGGTGAATTCTGGTTTTAAGAGCACGGCGCCATCTTCTGGTTCTCTTTGAAAACTCGCGTGCTGGCTGTAGTACCGCAAGTGCATCTAAAGTCAACGCAGCAAAATATAAATGGATGTACCTTCCTTCAGTTGTACTGTAGGCATAAACTGATGTCCGTTCATTTTAATAATCAGTCATTTTCCCTTATTTTACTCTACATTGGTGTCCAAACCCACAACTGTCCCTGCTTAGCATTTTGGATGTGTTGGTTTTTATTACTTGTCATGTCTACATACTGTATCATCATCACTGTGTCAAGAAAGGTCTTCATTAATTAGAATGGAATTAGAATAAAAATAGGATTAGTCAAAAACCTCTGCACAGCTTGCACACAGTGTTAAGTAATATAGTCTGTTCATCTTCTAGAGACCTTCACAACTAGCAGTGTATGGTGTGTAAACCCTGGGTTACAGCTTAATCCCTTCAATTGGTATTATTTGCCTTAAGTGTCCCTTGAGGTATTATGTAGACTAGCATTAAATAACGTGATTTAACGTTTTGTATTTTTCCGGTGTGTTAAAATGTTACAAATGAGCAGAAATATGTTCTCAGTTTATAGTTCTAGAAACCTGAAACCGAAGATGAAAGATTATATTGTCAGCACAGTGACTGTGAATGTTTCATAATCTTAATGCTATCAGAATTTCTTGCCACTGCTGTGGTATACATGTTGATCAAGATCCTGATTGTTAGAGAAATTAAAGCAGACAGGAGAACCGCCCAGAAAGTCCCCTTGCAGGAAGTTGCATATAAAGGAACCAGGTAGGGATTTCCTCATAGGAAATGATGGATGCAGGGCTCCTGTATGTATTTCCAATATTCCAGAATTGGGTACCTTTTGGATAGCAGGGTTCCCTTTGTGTTTTTAAGCTACTTGATCTCCCAATGTGTCACCTCACTCCTGAAAAGAAATTCAGTCACAGACGAATTTATCAGACTATGAACATATAACCAAATTCGGACAAATGAGGGCGGTACACGAGACAGCCCTGCACTGCTCTGCATGATTATCTTCTCTCTCTCATTCTCCAGAACAGCGTGGCCAGCTCCAAGGTAAGTCCTTGTCTAAGTGTTCATGGTGATGGTGGTGGTTGTCATAGTGTGTAGTCCACAATCAAGACATTGGTCCGTTTTCCTGTCTTGCTTCCTTTCAAGCTACATTACCTGGGCATCTTTGTTACCTTTCTGACATATTGGTGTTCTTTCTCCTCATCTCTACTGGGTAGTCCAATATTCATGGCATTTAAAGTAGCTTGAGAGATTCATCAGATCTGTTCGTTACTAATCTAATTCATTTATGGTTGTAGTTGGTAATGAGGCAGACTTGGTCATTCATCTTAGTTCAGTTCATTAGTCCACAGATCAAATTTCTTTCAATGTTATTTCCCTTGACATCATTAGTAAGCAACAATTAATATCCCATTAACAGAAGCAAGCTAGTACAATGTAAGCAAGGCTGCAAAGTATCGTCTAATTATAGTTATCGATAAAATCCCAGAAAATATCAAGATATACTTTTTTTAGGTCAGTGTTGCACACCCCTAGTCTGTATTTTGTGGTGGGATGTGGTGGGAGGAATAGCGCCAATAACAGTTCAGCCATGAAGCGGAAGGTCATTCAAACCGACAGAACATGACCACTAAGTGCTAAAGCGTGTAACGTTAGATGGAAATTCTCTGGGGTTACTATACTCACTACTGAGGTTTGAACTAGATCTATAAATACAGTTGGCTCCAGTGCCTTCCAATATCTAGCCACTGTGGGCCTGTGGTAGCCTAGTGGGTAAGGTACTGGACTATGGACCAAAAGGTCCAGGGTTCAAATCCCACTCTGCCAAGCTGCCACTGTTGGGTCCTTGAGCAAGGTCCCTTAACCTACATTAATTGCTTGGATTGTAAGACTGTATCAATTGTAAGTCGCTCTGGATAAGGGCGTCTGCTAAATGCTGTAAATGTAAATGTAGCCACAGTATCTCAGTGTCTGTAAGTCAGTATCTGATTTTTTTTAGTCAAGTAAATGGGGGGGAAAAGTTATAAAGCAAAGTGAATGTTTAGATATGCTGCAAAAATCCCAAGTTTTATTTAAGTATGCTCAAGTCAAGATGTTGAGGCAAGTAAGTTCTGCAGCTTCAGCTTAAACTGGATGTGCAAATCTGTAGAGAACGTGGACATGTAGGAACACTGTCATTTGTGACTGTTGGTCTTCATTTGCTGCTCTAACATTGACATACAGTACTGTGCAAAAGTTTTAAGCCACCATTTGGATTTGTTGTTTTAACATTGGTATAATGACCATGTATAACATATTGTTAATGATTGGACCCCAACATTTTAAACTTGGATTCGTCACTCCATATTACTCTTCCACTCATCTTCATTCCAGTCTTTATGAGCTTGGCATCGTGATGAAGCTTCAGCTGCTGTTATTGCTCAAGTGTAAGGAGAGGTCACACCAAATACTTGCCTATAGAAGCAATTTTTTTTTTTTTTCTTCAGTTTTTTTAATACTGCATAAAACTTTCCTGTGTATTCTGGTTGTATTCTAATTAAGAAAACGAAAGATGGTTATTTATGGTCATTATACCCTTGCTAAAACAATGTTATATGTAAACTAATGGTGGCCTAAGACTTTTGCATGGTACTGTACTTGTGAAATATTGGCTCATAAAATGTTAGCTGGATCTGTGGTCAAAGACTGAACCAGAGACTCAAAATAAATGAATGTCAATTTAAAATACGAGTCAAGATTGACTGCTTATTTCTCACTAACATTAGCCTTTGTGTATCTCTGTCTCGGTAAAGCTGCTAAGAAGACAGAGTGGCTGGAGAAAGAGGAGCGAGCACGGCAGCTGAGAGAGCAACAGTTACAGGATCGTAGGAGGAAGCTGGAGGAACAGAGGCTCAAGGCTGAGAAGCGCAGGGCCGCTCTGGAGGAGAGACAGAAGCAGAAATTGGAGAAGAACAAGGTAAGATCTGGGCCTGATGTAAACATATTAAAGTGAGAGGACCATCATATTAAAGTAAGAGGTCACAAAGTGCCATGCAGAGATATTGGATTTCACATGCATAATGCTTGTTACGCTATCTAATGCATTTCCATTTTTGAACACCAGGGGGCGCAGTCATACAGTGGTGCTTATAAGATTGTGAAACCTTTAGAATTTTCTGTATTTCTGCATAAATATGACCTAAAACATCATCAGATTTGCACACAAGTCCTAAAAGTAGATAAAGAGAACCCAGTTAAACAAATGAGACAAAAATATTATACTTGGTCATTTATTTATTGAGGGAAATGATCCAATATTACATATTAGTGAGTGGCAAAAGTATGTGAACCTCTAGGATTAGCTGTTAATTTGAAGGTGGAATTAGTCAGGTGTTTTCAGTCAATGGGATGACAATCAGGTGTGAGTGGGCACCCTGTTTTATTTAAAGAACAGGCATCTATCAGAGTCTGCTCTTCACAACACGTTTATGGAAGTGTATCATGGCACGAACAAAGGAGATTTCTGAGGACCTCAGAGTTGTTGATGCTCATCAGGCTGGAAAGGTTTACAAAACCATCTCTAAAGAGTCTGGACTCCACCAATTCACAGGCAGACAGATTGTGTACAAATGGAGGAAATTCAAGACCATTGTTACCCTCCCCAGGAGTGGTCGACCAACAAAGATCACTCCAAGAGCAAGACGTGTAATAGTTGGTGAGGTCACAAAGGACCCCAGGGTAACTTCTAAGCAACTGAAGGCCTCTCTGACATTGGCTAAGGTTAATGTTCATGACTCCACCATCAGAAGAACACTGAACAACAATGGTGTGCATGGCAGGTTTGCAAGGAGAAAGCCACTGCTCTCCAAAAAGAACATTACTGCTCGTCTGCAGTTTGCTAAAGATCACGTGGACAAGTCAGAAGGCTATTGGAAGATGCTTTGTGGACGGATGAGACCAAAATAATTTTTGGTTTAAAAGAAAAGCATTATGTTTGGAGAAAGGAAAACACCACATTCCAGTGTAAGAACCTCATCCCATCTGTGAAACATGATGGTGGTGGTAGTATCATGGTTTGGGCCTGTTCGGCTGCATCTGGACCAGGACGGCTTGCCATCATTGATGGAACAATGAATTCTAAATTACATCAGAGAATTCTAAAGGAAGATGTCAGGACATCTGTCCATGAACTGAATCTCAACAGAAGGTGGGTCATGCAGCAAGACAACGACCATAAGCACACAAGTAGTTCTACCAAAGAATGGTTAAAGAAGAATAAAGTTAATGTTTTGGAATGGCCAAGTCAAAGTCCTGACCTTAACCCAGTTGAAATGTGGAAGGACCTGAAGCAAGCAGTTAATGTGAGGAAACCCACCAACATCCCAGACTTGAAGCTGTTCTGTACAGAGGAATGGGCTAAAATTCCTCCAAGCCGGTGTGCAGGACTGATCCTACAAGGGAAATGCAGACTACCGTCTGAGCATCCACAACTCTTGGCTATAAAATTAGTAATTTAGTTTCCTAATATAGTACTAGGGTTCGTTGCTGTAACCTGGGAATCAGGAAGTTCAAGTCAAATTTATTTATCTTTTTATTTTTATTTTTATTTATTTTTAGTTTTTTTTCCCCAACAAAGCAGCTTTACAGCTATCTAAGCCCACCGTCCTATTTCAGCAAGCCTAGGGTGACATGGCAAGGAAAAACACCCTATATGTTATAAGGAAGAACCTTGTTAGGACCAAGACTCAAAAAGGGACTCAAACTCTTTGGGCAGCCTAGATGTTGTGTATAAGAATTTTTTTAGTTAATTAGTAAGTTCATAGTAATAGTTTAAGTAATTCCGCTTCCTTCCAAACGGTACATGACCCACGTAACATATTTCTTGTTCTCAGAGAATTGCAGGGCTCTAAAGATTCTTTTTGTTTCAGTATTTATGCAAGAAAATTGCAGGGAATAATTTTTTTTATTTATTTATTCTTTTTTAAACGTACTTAATGTGCAATAAATAAGGACTGTCTGTTATCAAATGTAAACTTTATAATAGTGAGACAATCGAATGGTGAACTCAGTATTGTGAATCAAATTGATTTTCCATGGAAGTAGAAGTATTTGTTGGCAAGTGTAGTGTTCCCGTATCTGAATCAGTTTAGGAGTCATTTCAGACATTTTGGACAGTTGAATATCTAGTGTTTGCTCGTAGGAACGCTATGCAGCTGCCATCCAGAGGTCTACAAAGAAGACATGGGCTGAGATTCGGCAGCAGAGATGGTCGTGGGCTGGGGCATTGAGTGCCAGCTCCAGCCAGAGCCAGAGTGAGTATTGTAGATCTACTTCTGTATAGGATATATTAAGCAACATCTACAAATATCTATAGAATTTCTGGGGAATTGTTTCTCTTTTTTTAATCTGCATAAACACAAATGGATTGATCCACATGCTCCACACGTGTTCTGTAGAACATGCAGGGATGGTATGGGGTGAGGTACAACCACAGATGAAATCATGTGCTGTCTTGTTTAACTGTTTGGTCTCATTTATTCCCTTGTTTTTATGGCTTACTGTCACACTTTTAAATCACCGAGCTTCAGCTGTGCAGGACCTGACAGTGAGGTTTTAATTTTATGTTAGGTGTCTGAAGTCAGTTGTTTTTAGACTTGCATCACTTCTTGATGACCTTGATCAATCACATGGACTTGTTCAGCACGCTACTTCCTGGATATTCACGAATGTAAATAATTTCTACTGCTCCTACAGTACAAAAGTTTTAGGCTACCATTAGATTTATTTTTTAAAAAGGTATAATGACAGTATATAACATTTTCTATGATTAGACCCAATAGTTTCAAACTTGGATTCGTCACTCCATAATACTTTTTTCCATTGATCATGCCATCCTTGTGGGTTTTAGCATATCGTAGCCTTTTCACCCTGTTCCCCCTCCAAAAAAGTTTTTTTTTTTTGGCTGCTACCCTTCCAAAAGACCATTTGTGGTCAGCTTTGTTCAGATTGTAGAAGGGTCAACTTGGCATCCCAGTGAAGCTGCTCAAGTGAAGATCACACTAAATATTTTCTACTGTAGTTTATGGAAGCTGTTTTTTTCTGGTTTTCTTCAGCTTTTTTAATACTGCATACGAATTTCCTATATTTTCTGGTTGTATTCTATTAGAAACTGATAAATCATTCTATATGGTAATCTAATGGTGGTCTAAGACTTTTACACAGTATTGTATACCAGTACTCGATTTTTAACCATCAAGTTGAGAACCATTTTTTTTTTTTTTTTTAGAAACACTTCTTTTTTGTTTTTTTGGGGGGAAATGGCTACAGTGGTGCTTGAAAGTTTGTGAACCCCTTAGAATTTTCTATATTCCTGCATAAATATGGCCTACAACATCATCAGATTTTCACACAAGTCCTAAAAGTAGATAAAGAGAACCCAGTTAAACAAATGAGACAAAAATATTATACTTGGTCATTTATTTATCCAATCCAATATTACATATTAGTGAGTGGCAAAAGTATGTGAACTGCCAGGATTAGCAGATCTTTTGAAGGTGAAATTAGTCGGGTGTGAGTGGGCTTGTGTGAAAATCTGATGATGTTTTAGGTCATATTTATGCAGAAATATAGACAATTCTACAGGGTTCACAAACTTTCAAGCACCACTGTACACTGTTATGCAGGCCAACCCTGGTCAGATTGCCTTTCTGATTTCCTACATGAAAATGACACAACCTTTGTAATTAACAAAATGAAATGCAATAAAGCGCAACACCTTTTGGTGTGTGCATTTCTTTTGCGTTCTGCATTCTTTTAATCACTTTGTGTCCCGAGCATGATGCCTCAGCAGCCCTGTATCAGGGAAGTCCCAATTAAATGTTGTGCTGCAGCAAATAAGATAAGGCATGATGAAAGTAATGTGACTATTAAGAAGTACTAAATGCATTTTGAGGGCAGCATATGGCGTTTTCGCCTGGCAGCTCCACTGCTTCCATTCCCAACCTGGACTAGACCTGTGCGGAGTTTACATGTTCCTCATGTGCATGTGTGGGTTTCCATCACATACTACGATTTCCAAAGATGTTAGGTCAACTGTTGTCTCTACAGTGTACTGGTGTGAGTGTGTGTGCGCATGTGCCCTGTCATGGATTGAACTTGGATGATGTTTAATGAATTCATTTATTTTTGGTAGTATGGGTAGCGGTCATCTAGGTCTGGGTGGTAGGTTGGTGTTTATACCATGTGACAGTGGAAATGTGTCGGTCAGAGACTGGATTGTTTAAAGAAGAAAGCCGTTTAATACAGTACTCTTTCCAGCCAAATGAACATTAGAATTTGTAATGGTATATCTAGTCTAATGATGGCCTAAGACTTTTGCACAGTACTGTGTATTTACCATGGCTTGGCATGAGTTTGCCTGTCAGAGTCGTATCTAAGAATTGAGCCACTTTCCTCTATAACTGGAGTTGCTAAAACCTTTGACATGCTCTTGGAAGTTAAACTAAAAATAACCATAGCAGTCTGTTCATGCCTTCTACAGATTGTAAGAACTTTGTTTTTAGACCAATTTACAGAGTACTCATAAGCCTGCCTGGATTGATTCTTAAATGCTGAGATCATGCTGTGTACAGCTGATGGATTTTTCACAAATGTTGGACCATGGTACATCTATAAGCATCTAATTTTTACCCCCAGGAGCTTAAACTAATAAACTGTTATGAACGATAACAGTGAAGCAGCTTTAGGTTTCTTCTACCTACTGTTAGTTTTGGAGAAGTGGGAGTAAATGCTGTAGAAATATGCTAAGTCACTGCAGTGTAGCTCTGTTCTTTCATAATGAGGCTGCAGAATCTCTTGAGCCTCCTAACCTCATTTGCAGCTTTATCACTGTTGTCTCCAAGGAAATTCTCAGTTCATGTATTTGAACTCGTTTCCTACAACCTCATTGAACCCCATTTGCCTAGAATTGATTATCTTAAGCTACGTTTACGTTAATGACTTTTTTTTTTTTTTTTTTTAAGATTCGTATTGCATTCGCATGTCTGATCCATTATGCCCAGGCTTTTATAGAACATTTAACTTGTAAAGGTCATAGCTATTCATATATAGCAGCTTGCTGTTTTATTCATCCATTGGTTGGAGATTACCAGGTAATAAAATGGAAAAAATAGGGCTTTTGGTAGTGTTATAACCTCATGTTTCTGGTGACTGTGAAGAGCATTTGAGTACAGTGAGGTCATTGCCATGTTCGAGAAACCGGTTTGAGATTATTTGAGCTCTGTGACATGGTGCGTCATCCAGCTGGAAGTAGCTGTCAGAAGATGGGTACTCTGCGGTCATGAAGGGATGGACGTGGTCAGCAACAACACTCATGTAGGCTGTGGCGTGCAAACAATGCTCAATTGCTATTAAGGCTCCCAGTGTGTCCCACACCATTACACCACAACCAGCAGCCTGAACCATTGCTACAAGGCAGGGTGGATCCATGATTTCATGTTGTTTATGCCAAATTCTGGCCCTACCATCCAAATGTCGCAGCAGAAATTGAGACGCTTCAGACCAGACAACAATTTTTTTCAATCTTCTCTTGTCCAGTTATGCTGAGCCCATGCGAATTGTAGCTTCAGTTACCTGTTTTTAGCTGACAGAAGTGCTTCCGGTGTGTTCTTCTGCTGTTGTAGCCCATGTTTTTTAGGTTCTATGTATTGTGGAGTCAGATGCTCTTCTGTGTACCTTGGTTGGACTGAGTGGTTATTTGAGTTACTGTTGCCTTTCTATCAGCTTGACCCCAGTCCGGCCATTCTCCTCTGGCATCAACAAGTGAACGGCTGCTCACTGGATATTTTCTCTTTTTTGGACCTTTCTCTGTAAACCCTAGAGATGTCCGTGCATCAAAATCCCAGTAGATCAGCAGTTTCTGAAATACTCAGACCAGCCTGTCTAGCACCAACAACCATGCCATGTTCAAAGTCACTTAAATTAACTTTCTTTGCTATTCTGATTGTTGTTTTGAACTTCAGCAGGCCATGTTGACCATGTCTACACGCATAAATGCTCTGAATTGCTGCCATGTAACAGGTGTACCTAATAGGGGTTAATGAGTGTATATCAAGGTTCTAACACACTCCGATATGACAAAGATCATCATTTCTTTGACGGTGAATTCGCCATTGCCAGGTGCTTCAGAGACACTGGTCGTGTCTGAGGGAGGGAAGGTGGGACCAGGGTACATCTTCCCTACAGAGAACCTTTTTTCTGCCATTGTGAATTAATGTGGCAACCATTGCGCTTTTCGCCATGCATGCTTTTTGTTCTTATGTAAATCAGTAGCGTGCTGTTGAAAAATACTTTTGTGGAATGTGCATTGGCACTCAATGACCTGCAGCCCTCCTCCTTCGACTGAGGGGTCAGTACACGACAGGGAACTGGGCATTTCCATATAACTTCCCCATCCCTGAACAAGGTTTAAATTTTTTGTTAACGTAATTGTGTGCATTAGTTTCCATTTGCATGATGTAAAAAACGCTCTTATGAAGTTACAATTGCATTTTGTGATCTTGATTGTTCTTAGAAAACGTAGTGAAGTCTTAGAAGTCTGCTTATAACTTTTTCAAACAAACATTTTGTAATGTACATTGTGTAACTATTTCTTTCTGTTATGCCATCCATTAAGCACTGTAGCTGCCCTTCAGTCTCTGCAGTGTCCATCATTGTGTGTCTGTTCGGTATCTTCTGGCTTTTACAGGCCGATGCTCAATATCTGCTGTCAACCTGCCCAAACATGTGGACTCTGTTCTAAACAAGCGCCTCTCCAAATCCTCTGCCACCCTCTGGAACTCCCCCAACAGAAGTAAGGCCGGCCCTGGACCTGATCTCTCCCCCTTGTCATTGCCGACTCCTCCCTTTTGTTTTTTATTTCTGCTTTTCTCTCATGAGTGTCCTTGGACATCCATTCGCCTACCTTCCCCTGGCAACCACAGAATCATTTCTCCCTTCCTGACCTATCCACATTAGTTTGGGCCTTGAGCTTTTGAAATCTTGTTGTTTGTGCATTCATACACAGATATGAATGCATGCGTATTCAAACCGTATCCGTTTCCCCTCCTTGATTTCACAGTGGACATTGATTTTTGGTGGTGGCTGTTTCTGTCTGTTTTTTTTCTTATGTGCAACATGGTCTCTGTTTTGTGAGTCAGTCAGTGATGTATAATCGTGTCTTATTTTTTCAGGTGTGATGGTAAGGTTGTTGTAAAATGGATTTATCTTGTGCTGTCTTAAGTGTTTATTCCCAAATGCTCCATTATCAATATATTTGTGTTTATACTTTTATTTTATCTGTGTACATGTTTGTCAATCTGTCTGTCTTGCATGGACAAAAGTTATAGCCATTATTTCTATACTGCTGGATTTGGCTATTTGGATTGTGGTGGCCTAATGGCTAAGGTACTGGACTCTGGACCAGAAGATCCAGGGTTCAAATCCCACATCTGCCAAGCTGCCACTGTTGGGTCCTTGAGCAAGACCCTTAACCCGCATTTGCTTGGATTGTAAGATTGTATTAATTGTAAGTTGCTCTGGATAAGGGTGTCTGCTAAATGCTGTAAATTTAAATGTATTTGACCTATCCACATCCTAACAAGGGCATAAACTCAGACAGAGAGACGTGCAATGGTCATAGTCCTACGCTGGCTTTTTCAAATTGGCTCTGACATGGTATGCCAATGCTTGGTATACAAAGTCAATTAAGTGTTGACACCTAGGAACAACAACTCGGCTGTCAAGCAGTAGCTGATTGAACAGACCCACTAAATGCTGCTTAAATACAGTTACAAATTTCCTGTGGAAGCAACACAAGATCCGTTTGTTTTGAGTTTCATGAATTGGGTTTCAGTGGATATGTATCTGTTGGAAAATTAAAGTTATACGACAAGCATCAGCTGAAGTGGTATATGGAACACAGCTGTTGGCCTGTGGAGCAATGGAAATGCATTCTCTGGGGTCATCCTTATCCAGAGCAATTTAAAAATTGCATGCTGTCCAAACAATTGTGGGACAAGGGCCTTACACAAGGGTCCAACTGTGGCAGCCTTGCAGTGTTGAAACTTGAACGTGGAACCTTCTGGTGAATGGTCAATAATGTTAACTGCTGTGGCACTGCTATCCCACAAGCTACCAATCTGTGGACTAGGTGCCATTTATAAAGCTGTCATGCCTTGATCTGGGACTTATTTGAGTAAAGAGAAACCTTACTACTAGAACATTTTAAGACATTGTATATACAGCTGCAGCTCAGAAAATCGGAATATCTTGAAAAGGCATTTGTTGTTCCTAATGTAAGAGGTAAACTGTCATATTTTATATTAATCACACGTGAAGTGACACATTTCAAGCCTTTTTGTTTTCACTTGATTGTGGCTCCTAATCAGAAATCCAGTATTTCAAATTATTCAAATATTTCATAAGACCAAACAGAAAGGATATACTATGCAGAATGTCCAACTTCTGACCACCTGGCTTACTCTCCTTTTGGATGGTCTTGATGATTGTTTTCTGGACCAAGTCAGAAATCTACTAATGCTGTTTGAATAATAATTTACTCAAACATGAAATTTACATTTACAGCATTTAGCAGACGCCCTTATCCAGAGTGACTTACAATTGGTACAGTCTTACAATACAAGCAATTGTAGGTTAAGGGTCTTGCTCAAGGACCCAACAGTGGCAGCTTGGCAGATGTGGGATTTGACCTTCTGGTCCAGAGTCCAGTACCTTAACCACTAGGCTACCACAGTCCTGAAATGAAATGAGCCAGAATGATGAAAATGAAAACAAAAAACGCTTGAAATATGTCTCTTTATCTGTAATGAACGCAGAATATATGACAGTTCACCTTTTTGAACGAAGTTATTCTATTTTTTTTAAATGCACCTGTAAAAATTCCAGTGCTATGGTGATGGTCTGTAGAAGAATCATTCTTGTTTCCATATGACAAACTTTTGGTCTTAAACAGACCAACCTGTTGCATTGGTTTTAAACCATATTGAGAGATTAATATAGATCAGTTTAACACATTAAAGTGGAATATGATTAATTTTCCATTTATAAACATTCCCATTTATTCTTGGTAACTGGCATGGGAGTATACAGATTACATTAGACAAATGTTACTTACTGCTCCTATTGGAGTGAACCCTAAAATGATATGGATTAGTGCATGACCAGCTCATAAAGTATTACCTCTCATCAGTGTTATAGTAATATATAGGATTACAAGTACACTTCATCGTTTTGTATCACCTCTTAACAATTGTGTGTTTGTACTTCTTTCTTGGATGATGTTCATGTATATTCTCCTACAGCTCGTAGGATGGAGTTGAGTCCATGGGAGAGTAGTATTGTTGACCGGCTGATGACACCTACCCTATCCTTTCTGGCAAGAAGCCGCAGTGCTACCAGTGTGATAACCACCGGCAGAGACTCTCGTGAGTTAAAAAAAAAAAAAACACTCACACTAATCACGTCATTATCCAACTTTGCCAGTTGCCAGAAATCTTGTATCAGATTAAAAGTGATTCTAGACATGAGCCAAAAAATTAAATGGACAAAAGTTTATAGCTTGAGGATTTGTCGTGTTAAAAAATATTATTATACTGCAGTTACTTCCATCCCCGCAATTTGATTGGATGAGAGATGATCTAGGAGTGCCAATATTGCATGATAATGCCACTCTGACCAAAGCTCTTCAAGTATTACTCTGCCATTTACTGAAGTAACCTAGCAACAGTGCCAGCCATATCAAATCAGTAACATAATTATACAAGCAAAAGACTGCCACAATGAATTATGAGTTTAATAACTGACAATTTTGAATACATTTGTTTTGATTTAAATTTGGAAGGTGAAGCTACTAATGACCAACCTGATACTTTCAATGAGCCAAGTCTTGTCACCCTTACAAACAAAGATTTGGATGTGCTGGAAAGGCAGAAAATGAAGTCAGTGTAGTAAATCAAACGTCCTTCATGCATTCAGAGCATGGCTGAAGAGCAATGCTATTGAAGTCAGGTTTATACCATCAACAAAATGAAATGATTCAGCTTCTCCTTTTTGCTTTTTTATGGATAAATCACAAATGTAAATTGAGAGTTATACAGCATCAGCAGCTCACTGGTTCCATAACCTTCGTTCTTTCTCATTTGCTTCACAACACTCACAAAGACCTTGTTTGCTGGTGTAAACTCTGCTTCTTTCATTAAACCCCATCCGTGGCTGAACAGAGGCTCATTCATATCTTACTGTTAACCCAACGAAGCTGCTGAGCCTGTATAACATTTACATTTCTGCCTGATAACATTTTAATAGCTTCATCTTCCAAATTTGGAAAGGGACAAACAGGATCATTGCTTCCAAAATTAACAGTATCCTAGACTTTTGTTAAACCAGAATTTCACATTTTCTTCTATTGGTAGTATCTTAGTAACAGCCTGCCTTATAAATCAGACCCATTTTATTTGCTGGATGTAAATAAGCTTTCTTTTTTATTTGAAATAAAAACCAATCAATATATTTGTGTTTATCTCTATTATGAACAGTTATTGGTAAATGTTCGACTCTTGACCGATCACATAATCTTGACCCTCGGTTTGTTCCCGACCTTGGATTCCAGTTTTCTCCCACATTCCAAGACATACATTGGGTTAACTGGTCACTTTGAAACTGATGCAGTATGAATGTGTCTGACTAGTATCGGTGTAACCCTCCTCATGTTGTGAACAGCCATTGATGCTGATATATGGAGCTAATTTAGTGGCAAAGCTTTGCAAATACAGACAAAAACAGAACATATTCTGTAAATATCATAATATCTGCAAGCAAACAAAACGCTCTGTGATCACTCAAAGTTTTACAAATGCAAAAATTAACAATTAGCCTAAATAAAACATGGTTTTCTAATATTCCCGTGTCACAATTCGCAAACACGTACAGCCTGATCCACAAATGGCCGTTGGGAATCACGTGACTTTTGGTACACTTTTAGTGGACACATCCTTGCGTCGGGATTTTCCCACAAATAACACCGGATCTGTACAAATGCATCGCTCCCGAACAGTAGGTGGCACTGTGGGTACACTTTCTGACGTGACTGCGCAGCACTGTATTGGTCCAACCAACTTCTCATGACTGAAGGGAAATATTTAACATTAAATCTTGTATTCTTACTTGCTAAATACTATATTCATAAATGCAAATTCAGTGGAAACAAACCTTTCCTGCTGTCAGTAATGAACTTGATGGTCACTTCACACTAAACAAATCTCAATCTGTTTGTTTCAACGAATCTAAATCTGTTTTATTTATATTTTGCCTATTATTTTGTTAATTATATTATTTATTAGACTAAACCTTATTGTATTTATATTCTAGTTATAATAAACGTTACTGCCGTACTTTACTTTGGGTAGATATGTATCCTTTAACTGTTATTTAAAAAAAAAAAAAAAAAAAAAACAGAAAGCAGACTGTCTCAGTATTTGATTTTTATTTGCTGATTTTGTAACATTTTTCACAATAATGGTAAATGAGAAAAACGTAGAGATGCACTATTTAGATATTTTTCAATTTTAAAGCTAATGAGCCGAGTTCTTACCTGAAGCAAAAGAAAAGCTCAAATAATGGGCACGAAAGAGACAGTGCAGGGTCTAGACTTATTATGTCTATAGTGAGATCTGAAACCCACAGCGCCAACTAACTACTATTTGTAAAACGTGTTATATTTGCAACAATCACGTTTTGTATTTGTAAATCAGTGTGTGTTCGAGAGTTGTGCTTTGTGTTTGTACACTGTGTTGTGTTTGCTTTCAAATACTGTGATATTTACAGAATATGTTCTGTTTATTTGAGTTTTGGCACTAAATTAGCTCCATACAGATACAAAGTTAAATAAAACAGTAAATAATTGTGGTTAAATCATCATGCCATTTCGGCCACCTGGACGTTCCACCATGCTTCTGCGACCGTGTTCTGTTTTATATATGAAACCCCAAAAAAAACCACAAACGAAGAAGAGGAAGGAAATAGTAAAACATTTCGGTTCTCTGCTCAGTGTGCCCAAAATTTCGGTTTCCATATCGACCAAGAATTTGTTTTTCAGTACATGACTAGCCAGAGTTTTTGTTGAGGTTGGAGTCCGATCTAGAGTTAACATTATTTAACTACAGTAGTACACGGTACGTTACAAGATCTTACGAACATAGTAATGCTCTATTTTCAGTCGGGTGTAATAAAAAGTGTGTTTGAATTCCCAGAGTCGCCAGTGTGTCCCCGTTCAGCCTCGGCGAGCCCGCTCGCAGTGTGCTCTCACCGGCCTCACCGATGCTCTGAACGCTGGAGGGTCACAACCAGCACCCCCGACATCACCCAGCGCAGACGAGACTCCACTCCTGTATGCTTTACCCAATCTACACACTGCTCACACGCTTCCACTGGCACTGTGCATTTCATATTGGTTCCACTAACTCCTTGGGTGTGAACCTCTGTTATTTCTTATCAGATAACCAAGAAGAAGAAAGAGAAGAAAGACAAGGAGCGGGAGAACGAAAAGGAGAAAAGTGCAATCACTAAAGAGAAGGTGCTGAAGAAGAGACAGTCTTTGCCATCCATGCAACACCCACGTGAGCCCAGGTATGGCAAACCCACCATTGATCATTGTTTAATACTTTTGTTATTATCTGTAGCATTACAGGTAGAAATGACACATAATTGATGAAAGGTAATAGTGTCCAAATTTGTTTACTGCTCTCACCAGTTCTGTATTTTTAGCTTAATAGTGCCCAATGTACATGTAGCATGTAGACTGTAGGGAGCAGTGAAAATGTAGTTAATGATGTTTAAAACATTTGTTAAAAATACTATCTCAACACGTTATTTAAGACATTCTTTGACAGCCCTACTAACTGACCATTTATTGACTCTTCACAGTACCAGCTAGTGGAATAAAGTACGTTTCAAATTATTTTTTTCAACGTCAACATCAAAAAGACCGATAACGTAGTACAGCGTTATTCCAGAGTGAGGCGCTGTTTCTTGTGCTATCATTGTGCAAGATGCATCGTTCTGGACATGTGCAGCAACATACTGCCGTCGAAAATGTATTCAAGCAAGATAATTCATGGCCAAAAGTATGTGAACACCTGTGAAAATTATGGGCATGCCTGCTACTTGATTTTAAAGGAAAGCTTAGCTTCTGTTATTAACCTGGAGATTATTAAAGCAAAATCTAACACGTCAGTCTGTTAAATATAAATTAATTGATTACTGTGTTTGTATTTGTGTACTGTACTTCAGAATTACCTGAAATGCCCATTTATATGATGATAACTGCACCTCATACAAACACACGGATGTCATGTGTAAGGCAGATTGACTGTGGGATATACTGTAGATATGTTAATGTCCTCCATGCCTCTTTCAGCCCCAGTGTGTTGAAGCAGCGGGCTTCTTCTCCCAGACCCCCATCAGGCCTTGCTATTACAACCACACCCAAATCTCGACCCAAGAGGGCTCAGACTCCAGTCCGCATAGAAACGCCCTCCAGAGCCCCCGCCGCTGTAGAACCCTCTCAAGATGCCAAACGTGAGTCTGAAGGTTGTGAGACACTTTAATAATATAGAATCATAAAATTAATAATAATGGACACTTGTAAGATAGACTTACAGTTTTGTGCAAAAGTCTTAGGCCACCATTAGATTTGTTGTTTTAGCAATGGTATAATGACCATGTGTAAGATTGATGATGATTGGACCCAAAACTTTCAGTCTTGAACTCGTTACTCCATAATACTCTTTTCCACTGATTGTTGTTCCAGTCTTTGTGAGTTTTAGCATATCTCAGCCTTTTCATCCTGTTCCCCTTCCGAAAAACTGGTTTCTTCCAAAAATACCATATCTGATCAACCTAAGCACAAAATATTTGCCACTGTTTTTTTTCCTAATTATTTAAGTACTGCATCGAAAGTTCCTGTATTGTCGCTGAATTCTAATAGAGACTGAGAAATAATTATGTATGGTCAGTATACCATTACGAAAACAATGGTACATCTAATCTAATGGTGGCCTAAGACTTTTGCACAGTGCTGTAATTCTAGATCGCACCTATTGTAACTTCAATCTGGATGCGGCTGTTTGCTTAATGTAGTGTAATATAAACATGATGAATGTTGTCTTACTTGTTCTTTCACTGTCTTAGCCTCCTCACCTGCCCCATCAGTTGTTGTGTCCTGTACTCCTGACACGCCCCCTCGTACGAGTACACCTGTCGGGGTGGTCTCTGTGTCACCTGTCCCTGAGCAGGCACAGCCCAACACCAGCCTTCCACCAGCACCCCCTGCCACCTCTGCCACCAAGCCTATGGCCGGTACCACCAATCCTGAGGAAGCTGCCCGAATCCTGGCTGAGAAGAGACGGCAGGCTCGGGAACAGAGGGAGAGGGAGGAACAGGAGCGGAGGGAACAGGAAGAGAAAGAAAGGTCAGTTTCTTAGCTTACATTTACAGAATTTAGCAGACACCCTTATCCAGAGCGACTTACAATTGGTACAGTCTTACAATCCAAGCAGTTGTGGGTTAAGGGCCTTGCTCAAGGACCCAACAGTGGCAACCTGGCAGAGGTGGGATTTGAACCCTGGACCTTCTGATCCAGAGTCCATCTGGTCCTGCACACTGATGTCAACATATGGAAATAAAACTCAGTTGGTGAACAAACAGGTTTTAACTCGCTGTGCTCTGAAAGAACATGCATGGCATATAAATAGTATATGAGGAATGGGCACCCAGTGTGGTCTGATCTGCCTTAGCCTTTCTATCAGCCTGAACAAGTGTTGCCATTCTTCTGACAACTGGCATTAACAAAGCCCTTTCACCCAGAGAACTGCCGCTGACCGGATCATTTCGGATTTTCTGACCATTTTTGGCAAACCCTAGCTATGGCTGTGTGTGAAAATCCCAGTAGATCAGCAGTTTCTAAAATATCAGGCCATACATTGTCTGAAATGTATTAATTTTTTTTTATTTAAATATATGTGTCGTTTGTGTGTGTGTGTACGTGTATATAAAATGCATTTAGCCATGTAAACATGGTCAACACAACCTGAATTTCTTTTTCTCTATATCTGTGTGTGTGTACATGTATAATATATATACATATGTAGCTGATTGAGTTTGACTAACAGTTTTGGAATTTCATGCAATAACATTTCCAGCACACAAAATGACAGGTTTAGATGCCACATGCAGGCTCTGCTATGCTGTTAAATGAAATATCTTTCATCTCTTAAAATGCAATTGGCTGTGGTGATTGGTTGTTGGCACTGACTGTAACGTGGATGTTACACATGACAGAGTTTGAGCTGGAACGGCATTTCACAGGAACAGACTGCCAGTCCGGTTGAGGCCTTGCATCACTGTTACCAGTCTTTTAGTTTGGATTGTTCTGTCCTTACAGCTGTTGAATAAGATTTCCTTTTATACCAGCCCAAAGGCCTGATTGAATAAGGGTTGTATCAGTGGTGTGCACTGCGTACAGTGGGTGCCCCTTCTAATACCCCAATACCTCGGAAGTCGTGCACATTTTTACTGCACAAAAATATATCACAAACTTAAGCTTGTCATTAAATTACTGTATGGATTTTAAAATACAGATCAACAGCTCGCAAATGCAACTACAAATGGCAAAAGTTGCTTACTGTATGTATATAGTACTGTATGCCTGGGCAGATAAAAAAACATTAAGTAAACACCAAACTCACCGGGAGGGCCTGAAGTGAGCAGTTAATGTGAGGAAACCCACCAACATCCCAGAGCTGAAGCTGTTCTGTACGGAGGAATGGGCTAAAATTCCTCCAAGCCGGTGTGCAGGACTGATCAACAGTTACAGGAAACGTTTAGCTGCAGTTATTGCTGCACAGGAGGGTCACACCAGATACTGAAAGCAAAGGTTCACATACTTTTTCCACTCACTAATATGTAATATTGGATCATTTTCCTCAACAAATAAATGACCAAGTATAATATTTTTGTCTCATTTGTTTAACTGGGTTCTCTTTATCTACTTTTAGAACTTGGGTGAAAATCTGGTGAAGTTTTAGGTCATATTTATGTAGAAATATAAAAAATTCTAAAGGGTTCACAAACTTTCAAGCACCACTGTATGTGTATGCACCATAATTACCGAGCACAATTAGCACATGCATTAAATCTTTTGCATATATTCTATTTTTGTTATTTGACTTTGACATTTGCAAAGTAATTGAGGATCGGATAACTATGAATCTACATCTGGTAATACTGATGTCTGTGTATTTGTGATTTAGGTTGGAGCGGGAGGAAAGGCTAGCACGGGAGGTAGAGGAGAGGAGGCGCAGGGAGGAAGAGGCCCGGCTCATGGCCGAGCAGCAGAAGCTGAGAGACGAAGCAGAGCGTCTGCAGCAGGAGAAAGAAGCTCAGGAAAAAGCCAAGGCTGAACAGGAGGAAAACGAGCGCCTCCAGAAAGAGGTTAGCTTTATCTGTTTAGTCACTAATGCATTAGCTGTGTCTAAGGCAATATTAGAAAACAGTGATGAACATCTAAAACACTTTGTTTTTATTAACGGAACAGAAAGCTCATATCTGTAGCAATTATGAACGTTCCCATTACAGGCAAATTTCAGGAAATGAAGTTCGCAAGCATGGGATCTACCATGGTTGGACTCTAAACTGTGGTGCATTAGAATAAAAGCCCCATGTAGGAACTTTTTATCACTTTTGCGAGCAAAAACGAATAATGTGTTTAAATATGAAATGGGTAACAAGGGTGCATCATTTTGAAAACCCTCAAACGTCACCCCACAAGACGAGCAGCACGATTCCTGATGGATAACAACAAAAATGTCTGCAATTTGGAGGCTTTTTAATACAGGTAGTCCCCATGTTACGATGGTCTGGTTTCCTTTTTTTTTTTTTTTTTTTTTTTTTACACACTTATAATGGGAATCCAATAATGCACATAAATACACACTGAGCAGAAACCATATTCTGAATTTTGGCGATATACAGTATGATACTCTTGCACAGATGTTGTGCATCCAGGCAGTGGACTAACCAGTTTGTTTTTGTTTTTCACTTTCAGTGCATTATTCAGTAAGTTACATGAGATATTCAATACTTTATGATGAAATAAGCTCTGTTAATGGTTTTTTCCAACTTTAGGTTAATGCAAGTCTCGGTTTAAAATAAATTCAATCAACTCACAGTGGATCTGTTGGAACAGATCTTCATTTTTGTTTTTCATTCTCATTCATATGTATGTTGTCATTTTATTTCTGCTTTGCTTAACTACAGCCTAGTGTTAGACAATGTTGTGTAAAGGATTTAAATTTCAAAAGTATTATTTTAGAGCATGGGTGTTGAGTTCAGTATCTCAGTACAGTGTTCTGTATCAGAACAGAGAAACTGGAACCGGCGCAGCTCTACTTTTCAATGTGCATTTCAGTCAATGTGCATGGCAGCCAGACAAGATCTGTAAACATCACAGGGTTATATCTGTAAACATATCGGTAACACACTATGCCGAGAGGGACTCGGATCCTGCAGTGCCAGGCGTGTCCCCCTGTTTAAGCCAGTACATGCCCAGGACCATCAGAGAGCATATGGATGATCCAGAAGAGGATTGGGAGAATATCATGTGGTCAGATGAAACCGAAATAGAACTTTTTGGTAAAAACTCAACTGGTCGTGTTTGGAGGAAGACGAATTCTGAGTTGCATCCCAAGAACACCATACCTACTGTGAAGCATGGGGGTGGAAACATCATGCTTTGGGGCTGTTTTTCTGCAAAGGGGACAGGATGACTGATTCGTGTTAAGGGAAGAATGAACGGGGCCATGTATTGTGAGATTTTAAGCCAAAACCTCCTTCCATCATGAGAGCGTTGAAGATGGAACGTGGCTGGGTCTTCAGCATGACAATGATCCCAAACACACCGCTCGGGCAACGAAGGAGTGGCTCCATAAAAAGCATTTCAGGTCCTGGAGTGGCCTAGCCAGTCTCCAGACCTCAACCCCATAGAATATTTGTGGAGGGAGTTGAAAGTCCGTGTTGCCCCAAAACATCAACTGCTCTAGAGGAGATCTTGCATGGAGGAATGGGCCAAAATACCAGCTACAGTGTGTGGGGCCAACCTGGTGAAGACTTACAGGAAACGTTTGACCTCCATCATTGCCAACAAAGGTTATGTTACAAAGTGTTGCGTTGAACTTTTGTTATTGACCAAATACTTATTTTCCACCATAATTTACAATTAAATTCTTTAAAAATCCTACAATGTGATTTCCTTTCATTATGTCTTACCCTTTAATATTTAGACACAATGATGTGTAAAGGATTTAAATTGTAGAGCACGGGCATCAGAACAGAAACATTGGAACCGGCGCAACTCTACTTTTCAATGTATATTTCAATCAATGTGGAATGGCAGCCAGACAATATCTGTGAACATCACGGGGTTGGTCCGCAGTAAACTAGCATCTGTTCCGTCTCTGTGTGTAGAAAAGAAGAGGAAGCTGAAGCAAAGGCTCGAGAGGAGGCAGAAAAGCAGCGGTTGGAGAGAGAGAAGCATTTCCAGAAGGAGGAGCAGGAGAGGCTCCAGAGGAAGAAGGTTGGAAGAGGAACAAAGGGACATTTTGCTGTTCATAAATAACCATGCGTGCTGGTGTTTTTAATAAGAGGAAAGATTATGTTGCACTTATGCCATTGTAGCATTTTTATTAAATGCTTAAAATCACACAAGATATTATACACACAGTCGTATCCTGTGCTATATTTTAGTCCCTTAAACTCGTTATAAGAAAAACTGACCCGCTGTGAGTAACATTTAGTCATTTAGCAGACCCTCTTTATGCAGAGAGACTTAGAGCTGATGCAGTCTTACAATCAAAAGCAATTGGGGGTAAAGGGCCTTGCTCAAGGACCCTACACACTGGTGACATTTGGATAGTGAATAATAGGTTGGATAGTACCTTATACAGGTATGTCCATTTAATGACCCCATTTCATGTGTAATGGGGCAGATTTTTAGTTCCTATTATAATTTAAGACCTTGTTTGTTAAAGTGGAATGGACGTAGTCTATGGTATGGTTGTTAAACACGGTTATTTGTGAATGTAGTGTATAACTGGACAAAGTTAAGCATGTAAATGTAAGCATTTTATTCCTCGGCTTGTGCCTCATTTCCCTCTTCTCTCCTTTTCCTCCTTTTGACCTCTACTTCGAATGCCTCTCCTATTAGCCTCTTTCCTTCTTTTCTTTTCTCTCTCCGTTTCCTTTTTCCTCATCTTCTGCCCTTCCTTCTTCTCCTTCCCTCATAACACCATTTTTCCATCTCCTTTCTCCGTGGGTAAGGGCCTGCTCAAGGACCCTAAACTGGTGACATTTGGCTAGTGAATAATAGGTGGATAGTACTTATACAGGTATGTGCCATTTAATGACCCCATTACATGTGATAAATGGGGGCAGATTTTATTTTTTTTTTTTTTTTTTTTTTTGTTTGTTCCTATTATGATTTAGACCTTGGTTGTTAAAGTGAAGGACGTAGTCTATGGTATGGTTGTTAAACACGGTATTTGTGAATGTAGGTATACACTGGACAAAGTAAGCATGTAAGGTAAGATTTTTCAAGCTTTCTGCTTTTTTTTCTTCCCACCAGCGGCTGGAGGAGATCATGAAGAAGGACACGTAAAAACAGATGCAGCAGAAAAGAATCTCCATCCCCCCAGGTTAATGGTGGAAGTTCTCAGCCTGAATCAGAAATTATTAAAGGTAAATATTAAGGGTAGACGTAATGAAAAGTGTTTTTGTTCATTCATGTTCATCTGGAGTATTTTAGAACATTAATTCTAGATATTAGTGTATATTTGGTACGCTGATCTACACCAATCAACCAAAACATTAAAACCACCTGGGAACATAGCCAGTTTTTAGATAAGGTGCTACATGCTAAATAAACAGCCACACGAATGACTCGGAAACGCAGGGCTTCGCACTAGAACATTACCCAGGGCATTCTCACTGTCTCCACTGGCTGGTCCTTTCCCCCACTGTGCTTTCCTGGTGCCTTCAGTTTCCCAGGTAAACAATGGTTGTACACGTACCTTCTCGTTCACATGATGGAAAAGAGGAACCTGCGACTGCTAAATAAACATCCACAAGAATGACCGGAACCAGGGCTTGCAACTAGAACATTACCAGGGCATCTCACTGTCTCCACTGGTTTGTCCTTGTCCCCACTGTGCTTCCTGGTGCATTCAGTCCCCAGGTAAATGGTGTACACGTACCTCTCGTTCACATGAGAGAAAAGAGAAACTGATCTTGCTCCCATTGCACTACAAGGTCCAGCTCTGTGTGTAAGCTGTTTCTATGGTGGACAAAGATTTTACCATGGAGCGCACTGACTTTCTCTGAATAAGCAGCCCCATACTCTGCAGGGGGCACTGCATAACCTGTAGTAAGCATTTCTGGTGACAAGGGATTCATAGCTAGGGTTCATTCATAGAGAGCCTTGGGTGCCAACAGCCTGTCAACGATTTGTGGTTTGTCTGTTTTAGATCACGGTTGGTAGATCCTCACCAACTGCTGACTGGGGAGCACCTTCATAAGCTTTGCTGTTTTTTAGGGGCTGCTCTGACCAAGTTTGTTGGCCGTAACAATGTGTTCCTTGTTAAAGTCCTTATTTCTGAGCATTTTCTCCCACATCCAACATGAGAACTATGAGAAACCAACTGTTCTCTTACTGGCTAATGTACAGTGGTGGGGACAGTAATGAAGTAAATGTATTTTGTGAACTATGTTTCATGTATCTCCAGTGATTTAAATTTTGGATGACTTGACTTTAACTTCACTACATTTCAAAATCTGTTGTTCCTTTTGGCTTATGTGTGCATAAAGCATTACACATGACAACGAAAGAAGCGTGAAGCAAGCACATCAATCAGGGTATAGGACTCACTTTGTGCTGAGCTTGTTTAGATCTGTTGGACTAATTAATGACGTTCTGTTAAGATTTGTGTACCAAGAGTGACACTGGAGTTTTTTCATCTAAAATTAGTTGATTAAGCAAAGAGTCTTGTTACTAAAATGATAATAGGTCATTAGAGCCATAGTAAATATTTTATACTTTCAGTACTTGATTACATTTAAAGGCAAATACTTTTGTTCTTTTACTCAAGTGGAGCTCTAAAGGGAGGACTTCTACTTTCACTGGAGTGAAATTATTTGGATATGTCCCTACTAGCTTTGCACACCTAAATTGGGGACGATCTGTCAATACTTCTTTGGAAACTTGCTCGAGTCCATTCAAATTCGTGGTGACTGGTATTGCACTGTTCTCTTCAATCGGATTTAAGTATGGACTCTTACTTGGCCACTGAAGGACATTCACCTTCCTATGCTTAAGCCATAAGGTTTTGTTTTTTTGGCAGTGTGTTTAGGCTCAGTGTTATGCTGGAAGATGAACCTCCTGCCCATTGTCACCTGCCGAGCAAAGGGTCACGTTTTTCTCAAGAATTTGGATGTAGTTGGTAGCATCAATTTTCCCTTCAGTCCTGAATAGTTGCCCAGTTCCTGCTGAAGAGGAACACCCAATAACAATGTTGCCACCACCATGCTTCACGATGGACACGATGTACTTTTGGTGAGGTGTTTGGTTTTCACCAAATATACCACTTGGAGTTCAGTCCAACAAGTTCAATCTTGGTTTCATCTGACCGGAAAGCCCTTCACCACATGCCATTAGAGTATTCCAAGTGTTTTCTGGCACAAACAGGACTCAGCCTGGCACTTCTTCAGTAACACTTTCTTTCTACCCTGCCATACAAGCCGGCTTTCTGAAAAGTTTGTGAGATTGTTGTCACGTGCACTGAATGACTAATATCAGCCATACAGACTCGTAAGTCCTTTGAAGATGTCATTTTCCTCTTGGTAGCTTCCATGATCGGTATCATCTTGGTTTGGTTGTCCAGTTCGGAAGGACGAACCAATCTTGGCAAGTTGCTAGTGGTACCTTTCACATTTCACTTCTTGATAAT
Source organism: Ancistrus triradiatus (assembly GCA_025084515.1). Classification (NCBI taxonomy): domain Eukaryota; kingdom Metazoa; phylum Chordata; class Actinopteri; order Siluriformes; family Loricariidae; genus Ancistrus; species Ancistrus triradiatus. The sequence goes on along the minus strand of JAJAGP010000208.1, from coordinate 328,237 downwards.
GCTCTGATTGGTGCTCAGAGATAGTTAAAGCTTGTGTCCTTCTCCTAAGTTGTGCCTTTCCAAAGCTTTATCACTGAGCCATTTTGAAAGCACCTTTCCAACCATGGTGAATTTTTGTGTTATTGTGCACTACTACTAGTGGAAGCCTTAAGGAAAAGCTGGTTTTATTCTGATTTAATTAAAACCACTACGTTTGATGTCAGGCATGGGCCCATTAGCCTGGTGTGTGATCTGGAAGGTGACTGGTTGTACCTGAGCAAGTTTATAATGGTTTCTCCAAAGGGCTGATTACTTATCCAAACCAGGTATTTTACTAGTTAAATTATGATTTATCAGAAATGTAAGTATCATTTAAAATTTTATTAGGGTTATACATGTAAATGCAGTTGGGAAACGTTAGACATTATTTATTTTCATTTTAGTGTCGTAACATCACAAAAAGGCAGTGATTTTTCTATAGGCACTCTACACCCTCCAGTTAAGTGCTTGAGCTTGGCAGTCTGCCACATCTCAGGTTCGTATTTTCTCAGTCTGTCATGATGCTTTGGGGTAGAAACGCTCTGTCATGTGCAATTTTCACCCATACATAGTTTGTAAAAGCAGCCTGTGTTTAATCAGACTGCCTTGAGTCATCCAACAGAATAAGCGACTTGGGGCCCAAGTTCCTGTGTTTGTAGAAGAGTTAATTACAGCAATAAATAGAGATCTGTCATCAGTTGGCAAATGTAGCCAGATTTGACATTAGTGTATGATCCTAATTTCCTACACTTTTATAACTGAAGGTACATGCATGACCTGCTGCAGTGAATTGATGGTTCTGGTATCTGCTGCAGACACTGTAAACCATTCAGTTTAATTAATGCAGTTTTTTCTCTCAAGACTCTCATTCACTATTTACTATACAGAACTGATACAGAGCTGATTTCTTATATACAATAAATGTGCTGTATTCATGATATTCAGCTATAGAATGACTTCTTTCTTGTCTGGTCTTTCCAAAAGAAGGATGGGTTTTCCATTTGAACTTAGTTTCTCATGTTCCCACTTGCCACTGTAGCCTTGTTTTGTTTGTTTTTTGTCTAAAATCTGCTTTTTCTATTTTTGTCTTTGCCTGTTGTTTTTAAAAAGAGTTGCATTAAAGCTTGAACTAAAGGACAAACGACAAATGTGTTTAGAATCTCTTAAATGAATCCAGATGGTGGAAATTCCTGCAACCAGATGATCCAGGACTGTAATGTGTGATATTTTTCTCTTACAGCCTCAGCTGACCAGCTTTCAAGCACAGAGCTGAAGCAAGAGAACCAAAGTGGCATTAAAGAGAGGTAAATCAAAATGCACTTTTTAAGAAAGATTTGTTACTCCCCAGCTCACGCGTGTACAGAAGAACGAAAAGTATTGTTTGTACGAAAACATTTATGTAAGTCAAAGTTTTCAGTATTAAAATGTGTAATTGGACACACGGATGTAGGTCTGAAAACGTGGAGCCTTTACAGTCCAGACAATTCACGGAGTGTCAGTTAGTGTGCAAGTGTTAACATGTTTAGCACCATAGTCTGTTGGCTTTGTTGATTGACTTTCTACTTTCTAGCATACAGTGGTACCTCGGCTCTCATCTTTAAGTCGTTCCAGAAGGCTTGTCGAGAACTGGAAACTGAGTACCGAGAATTTTTCCCATAAGGAGTAATGTAAATTGAATTAATCCGTTCCAGATCCCCTGAAAGTCCACACTGTAAAAGGCATTATATGCATTAATGGGGTTGTATTGTACAGGTGCTCCCTGATTTATGAAGGGATATGTTCCAACAAATCCATCATAAGTTAAATGTATCATGAACTGATGAGTGTTTGGTAGAGCCGTCTGTTACATACTTGCATACATACATATATACATAGTGGAGCCCGTGATGAGTAATAAGTAAGTTAATGTTTAAAATGCTTACATTAACCTACAGTTGGCCAAAATCATTAACACAAAGCATTTTTTATTAGACAGTGTTGAAAAATCTTGTGTAATTTAGTGGAGTAATGTGTAAAGTGAAAGCAAAACACTTACTCTATTGATGAATTCTGGGCACTAGCATAGCTGCTAAGCTAACTGCAGCCTGTGTTCTAGAGCATTAAGTTTCTGTTTCCCTTTCAGTCGGCAGTTAATACGACCCTTTTTAGGACTCAGAGTCTTGTTTGCACTAAGAATACTGTGGTGTATGTCTAAAAATAAAGAAACCCATGATGAAAATAGCGTAGATCTTCACTGAGCAACGGCTGCTGTGAATCCCTGTGTACTGAATCATGAATGGAGTTTCGACTGAAACGAGTTGTGACTCGACTCATACAAGATTCAGAAAGTGTTTCAGAAAGAACAGACACACATTTTTCTGGTCAAAGTGTGTCGAGAACTGAATTCGCACAAGCTCCGAGGTGGTCCAGAACTGAGGTACCACTGTATTTACATTTACAACCTTTAGCAGATGCGCTTATCCAAAGGGGTTTAAGGAAGTGCTATGTAGTATTCTTAATAGGCATTCCCTTATGCTAGCAAGCAAAGCCTACAGCACCATCCAACCAAACCCTGTTACGAGCTGATGCATGTAAAACCACAAACATAATTATAAAGGAAAGGAATAATAAAAATGACTTAAAATAATTTAAATATGTAAGTACAGTCTTAATCTGTACCGAGTCAAAAAAAGAGAATCTGTCATCGAATTCCCATGGAAGTTCATTGTGCCTCCTAGCACCTGTAAAGGAGTGTGTTGATACTTGGCTTCCTTTGGTCTTAAGGTCTTTCTCCAAGCCGAACCATGTTTGAGTCTCAAGGTATGAGGTAGAGTGGGGTTGATTAGAGCTTTTATGTATGAAGGGGCTTGTGCATTTTTAGCTTTGTAGGCGAGCATCAGTCTTTCAGTTCTGATGGTGACATCTACAGGGAGCCAGCGAAGGTAACTCAGCAGTGGGATGACATGAGTGAACTTGGGTTGAATTTTGAATCCGTTGCAGGGATCTGATGGTATACGGACAGTACTGTGCAAAAGTCGTATTAAGACTTTATTTTAGCAATGTTATAATGACCATATATAATTACTTCTCAGTCTCTTTATTAGAGTACAACCAGAAAATATGGGAAAATTGTATGCAAAATTGAAAAAACTGAACTAAATCTGAAAACTCTATAGGTTACAGTGCCAAGTATTTAGTGTGATCTTTGAGAATCTTGAACAGGAATGGTCTTTTTGGAAGGGTAACACCCTTTACGTAAGGGGAACAGGGAAAAGGCTAAGCTATGCTAAAGCTTACAAAAGTTGGAATGAATATCAGTGGAAAAGAGTTATGGAGTGACAAATCCAAGTTTGAAATTGTTGGGGCAAATCGTAGACAATGTGTTGTATGGTAATTATATCATTAGTAAAACATCAAATTACATGGTGGCCTAAGACTTTTGTATAGTATGGCAGTCTTTGTATTACATTTGCATTTAGTTATATAGCAGATGCTCTTATCCATGGTGAGTTACAGCTCATCTTACAAAGTACAATCTTACAGTGCCATTCAAGCAGTTGTGGATTAATGGCCTTGGTTCAGCGGTCCAGGGGCAGCTTGGCAGTGCTGGGACCCGAACTCTTGACCTTCTATTCAGTAGTACAGCATCTATTAAAACAGAAACGGCTCCTACAGGAATGCCATTATGTGCCATTTAAAACCATAAAGAACAAATACTTAAAATATTAACAAGTAAAATAAGCTGATGAGGGTGTAGATAGACGCTAATAACATAGACAGCTGTGTTCTATTCAGACATAGTAGATGAAAAATAAATACTGTCATACAGAAGAACTAGCAAAATCCTAGCAGATGAGTTTTTAAAACAGCACCACAGTGTAAATAAAAGAATTGCTACAATTTTAAAAGCAAAGGGTGATTCAGAATACTATTTAGTAGTGTTGTAGTACTTGAGTCTCAAGACAATCTCAGTCTTGTCTTGGGTCTCGTCTCTGGGTAAGGTGGACTCGGAAATAGTTGTCGAGACCAGCCGGGTCCAGTGCGTCTGCCTGAGGTTACATTTACATTACATTTACAGCATTTAGCAGACGCCCTTATCCAGAGCGACTTGCAATTGGTACAGTCTTACAATCCAAGCAATTGTGGGTTAAGGGTCTTGCTCAAGGAGCCAACAGTGGCAGCTTGGCAGAGGTGGGATTTGAACCCTGGACTTTCTGGTCTATAGTCCAGTACCTTACCCGCTAGGCTACCACAGTCCACATTTAATTATAAAAGGAACTTTTTTCTATCGTTACTGAATATCAGCAATGCATTCAAACATGGATAGAATGGATGTTGTTAGCTATATTCAGCTGACTTTATGTAGTGACTTCTATTTAAGTTCTAGTTAAGTTCTCCAGGTTGTTACTGAAGTTACTTCCGGGGAGCTCATATCCCAATAACTCACTGACCCAGGGATTCCCTATTCCTTATTATTCGTGTGCATGTATGGCTTCAGGTTATTCTGTGTATGTAAACATGCAGTGCTAAGCAAGAACACGCATGTGGAATTGCTTACAGTTCATTATGCTGTTTGATAGGTTATGATATGGGTTACACTTATCTAACAATCTATCTGTCTTAGTTATCCAACATGAGGGTTTCCCTACCCAGTTAAAAAGGATGGCCACATTTCACCTGACTTGCTGGAGAAATGTTGACTGACTGGATACAGAATCACTGCTCTAATAATAGCTTTTTAAGCCAGTCTGTTTGCATGCTAAAGTTTGGTATGTGTATTTACATACTGCACCATGTTTGTTTTGTGTTCAGTTCTTCGGACCTTGTGATCAATGGCATCCAGCCCCCAAAGCATGAAAATGGCCTGTCTTCAGGTGTAGAAGCATCCCACTTTGAGGAGATCGTCCAGCTTTCTAATGACAGTGGCACCAATGGCAGTAGGCGGGAGAAATCAGAGTTGGACATCCCAGATGAGTCAATCGTGGCTTTTGAAGGTGGCAACTTTCTAACGAAAGCTGGCCCTATAAAGCCCCAACATGTTACCGGTGAGTACAGAGAAATTGGTGCTCGTGAAGGTTTAGGAATATAGTGGATGTCGAGGATAGAATTGAACAGGATTGAAGTGAGGTTGAATCATTCTAGTGGAAACGCATTCCAGCTGCTAGTATGATTGGCAGACATTTCAGTAATAAATCACTGTGCTGCTGCTTAGCTTCAGAACAGCTTAAGTGTTGCTGGACAGCCATTGTTCACACGTTCTAGTGTCTGGATCTTTAATAACATAGCCACTTATGAACAGACCCGCCTATAGCTGACCCACTGGTTGTGTAGCACATTAAGGTCCTCCTTTAGCTCGCTCAGAGTAGATCCAATTCAGTGTACAAATAAAGGTGGTCTTCTGTCATTTGATTCTCAGTTTTTGCTTCTGTTCCATTGTATTGCACAGCATTTACCAGAAACTCTTATCCACGTTGACTATTGAGTTGAGCAGTTGAGGGACTTGCTATAATAATTAAAACGAATAGAAATGCAAAAGCAATGTATTGCAAAGGCTAAATAAAATACTATAAAAGTTAAAATTAAGAATTTGATGTAAATTGCAATCGAAATAATGACCAAAGGTAGAGATCTAAAAAGGGCTCTTGGTTAAAACTGGAGTAAGAACATTTCCGGGTGTTATTCTGGCAATTTCTCTCCCAGGTTCTCTAACAGCAATTAGCTACTATGCTACTTTTTCATAGAAATAATTTCTGTTTAATTCCTGAGAGTGGTGCTTGAAATTTTGTTAACCCTTTTTCTATATTTCTGCATAAACATGACCTAAAACCTCATCAGATTTTCACCCAAGTTCTAAACTTTATTTATTGAGGAAAATGATCCAATATTACATATTAGTGAGTGGCAAAAGTATTTGAACATCTAGGATTAGCAGTTCATTTGAAGGTGAAATTAGAGTCAGGTGTTTTCAATCAATGGGATGACCATCAGGGAGAGATGGTGAGATTTAATAAAACTCAACAATAGTATATTATGCTGTCATCTAGTCCCGTCCTAAACTTTGGGTCAGCAGATAAGCGATTTTAAAGGAGCTGTGCTTTATTACACACCAGGCCAGATTAAAAACAGATGGCTTGAGTTTGGTATAGTGGAGTTGTAGCTTTTAAG
>JAJAGP010000208.1:290868-321975 GCA_025084515.1 Ancistrus triradiatus | reverse complement strand
GGTTTGCAGGCCACTCGTAAACCTAGCACCTCCGATTTAAAGTGTTAATCTCTCCTCAGAGTTCTTGCTGGGCCACCTTCTTGCCCTCTCGCCCTGTTTCTCTGCCTATCTTGGTGAATGCAGCAGGTGGACATGACAGGGTTTAATCCCCAGTGCTGGGAGCTGTGCCTGGGCAAGGGGTTGAGGGGTCTGGCAGGCACACTCTGCCATGTTCTTAATTCATCTTGGGATCCAGAATGCCCCGTCCCTCCTGTCTCTGGCGTGGTCAGCATTTCTGCCGGCCATCCCTCATTCACCCTGTCACATTCAGCTCCACCTGCTACCATGCAGACAGTCGTGGAGCATAAATCTTTCCCAAAGCAAACATGAAGAAGTCATGCCAGCGCTCATAAAAGAACATTTTCGGTCATTGTTTTGATGTGGCGCCTTCCCTGTATGCCACTTTTTATGTGCTTGTCTATTGACTGTGGCTGTTTAACATGCATCATGCTGTTTAACAAATGTCTTTTGATGTAATTGGGCTGTCACTTTCTTTGGTGTCTTCACACAACAATCTCCTGGAAGTGCTTTTAGTTAATTTAATGGTTCTTGTTTAAATCTGTCTTGTTCATTCAGCCAGATAATATCTGGTCATCTCAGTTTAGACATCAGTGCTTGTCCAGTATCTTGTCATATTAAAACAAGAGCATTGCTTTCCTACCAGATCTTCCCATGAAGGTTTGAACTTCTAACTTGGTGCTGTAACGTGTTTAGAGGGCTGTGCTGTGTAATGTAGGTGTACTTGTTAGCTGTGTAGATGAGTCTATATTTTTGGCATGTATGCTAGCAGAGTGAGTGTTTACTTTTGTCATGCTTTGCATTTTTATTTTTCTACATTGGTAGGCATTTGTGAGTTTTGGGTGCAGGCACATGCAGGGCATCGTTTTGACTGTAATCAGTGTTAGCTGCTGCGCTACCTTCAGTGGCTCCCTGTGACTCCCTGCATCAGAATTAAAAAACAAAAAAATGGGCCAGCCCTTCCTATGTAATGGCTCTAATCAAATCACGCTTTTTACTTCATACCATTCAAGACTCAAGCATAGCTCAACTGGAGCTTCTCCTCAAGATCAAAGGAAAATGAGCATCAAACCCCTCTCTATACAGGCACCCAGGTGGGAGAATGAACTTCCATTGGATGTCCGAATGGCCAAGTCTCTTGCTGTCTTTAATGGTGACTGAAGACCTTTCATTCAGCACTTGTGAAATGAGTCGGCACTTAAACCTTTATTATAAAAAAAACCCCTGTGCTTTTGTTCCTCTCTTATTACCATGTTGTTTACTAATTTTTTTTCACTGCATCACCTCCAAACAGGGTTTTATTTGGATGGTGTTCTTTGACTGTAGGCTCATTTACATTTACAGCATTTAGCAGTAAATGTAGGCTATTTGTGTTAGCATGAGGTAAAGTCTATTAATAAGAAGAATACAAAGCCCTTATCCAGAAGTTGCTCTGAATAAGGGTATCTGCTAAAGGCTGTAGCTGTAAACCAGTTAGTGTGACTAATGTGTGTTTTCTGGATTGTGACTCCATTTGTTATTTATTGCAATGTTATATAAGTAAACCAAGTGTAATTAGAATTGTATTTGAATTTCAGAAGCAGTTGTAGTTTTGCCAGCCTTTCACCATGGGAAATGGTGTTCAAATCCGTTAGTGGTGGATGAAGTACACAAACCATGTACTTGAGTTACAATGGAGGTAAAAATTATTACAAGGTAAAATATAAAAGTAGAAGTGCTTTAGACCTCCACTTGACCATCATTTTTGCTTAGTCAACAAATTTTAGGTGGAAAGATTCTGGTTTCACTCTTGGTATCACCAGTCTTTTAACAGAATGTCATTGATTAGTGCAGCAGGTCAAAAGTTCAAGACAAAGTGCATACTATACCCTGATTGGTGCTTGCTTTCCTCATCTTTCATTTTTATATGTTGTGTTTTTATGCATATACAAGTCAGCAATTGCATAATGTAGTGGATTTAAAAAAGTAAGATCTTTGAATTCAAATGTAGTCCCGTTTTAGTAAAAAGTCACACAAAATGGAAATACTTCAGTAAAGAGACACGAAAAACCTACTTAAATGTAGTAACAAATTACATTTACTTCGTTACTGGCAACCACTACTGGTCTCCAGCCAGAGTGGGCACTGCATCTCTGCACTGGCTGTCTGGGGAGATATTGCTGGGTGTGAAGTCATCACACTGCCACAGCTGCTCCTCTTGGCCGATGGAAGATGGAATATGGACAGCATAGTCTACTCCCCAGTGTGGGATCAAACTAGCTATAGAAGTTGATTGACTGCTGGTGAAAAGGTGTCGGTTGCTGTAATTTGTATAGAGGCGCACTCTAGCCTGTGGCCTGTTCCTCTTATTGGTGAGGTTGTGCAGGCAGTGTGGGACGCCATGAGACGAAGACCAGACTCGGGAGGGAAATAATCCCTAAACCGGTGATGTACATTCACATTGTGTGACAAGCACTTAATTTGGTGGAGCTGAAACCAAACTCCATCAGCTACAATCTGCTAGAAGTGAACTCTGGTGTGGACTGTACCATATGTGGAAGGGATCTTATACAATGCTATGCCATGCTGATCAGTGTGTCAATAAAAAAAGTAAAGAGGAGTTACAGAAGTGCTTTGTATTCTTCTTAGTAGATAAAACCTCATGTTAGTACAAATAAGCAATAGCTCAAGAACTCAATCCAAACGGAACCTGCTGGGATCTGATGTGGGTAAATTAACAACACACAAGCAAATGTTTTTTTAATATACAGTGGTGTTTGAAAGTTTGTGAACCCTTTAGATTTTTCTGTATTTCTGCATAAATATGACCTAAAACATCACCAGATTTTCACACAAGTCCTAAAAGTAGATAAAGAGAACCCAGTTCAACAAATGAGACTAAAATTATACTTGGTCATTTATTTATTGAGGAAAATGATCCAATATTACATATTAGTGAGTGGCAAAGTATGTGAACCTCTAGGATTAGCAGTTAATTTGAAGGTGAAATTAGAGTCAGGTGTTTTCAATCAATGGGATGACAATCAGGTGTGAGTGGGCCCCCTGTTTATTTAAAGAACAGGGATCTATCAAAGTCTGCTCTACACAACACTTGTTTATGGAAGTGGTGTTATAATGGCACGAACAAAGGAGATTTCTGAGGAACCTCAGAAAAAGAGTTGTTGATGCTCACAGGCTGGAAAAGGGCGTCGGCGGAGGGTGGGGGTCTTTTTTTTTTTACAACCCATATCTAAAGAGTTGTTTGGACTCCACAATCTACAGTCAGACAGATTCGGGTAAAATGGAGGAAAATTTCAAGACCATTGTTTACCCTCCCCGGAGTGGTCGACCAACAAAGATTCCCTCCAAGAGCCAAGGCATGTATGCTAATAGTGGCGAGGGTCCCAAAGGACCCATGGGTAACTTCTAAGGAATGAAGGCCTCTCTCACATTGGCTAATGTGAAATTCATGAGCCCACCATCAGAAACCCCCCCCGCTGAACAACGTGTTGACATGGCAGGGTTGCAAGGAGAAAGCCACTGCTCTCCAAAAAGAACATTGCTGCTCGTCTGCAGTTTGCTAAAGATCACGTGGACAAGCCGGTGTGCAGGACTGATCAACAGTTACAGGAATCGTTTAGTTGCAGTTATTGCTGCACAGGGGGGTCACACCAGATACTGAAAGCAAAGGTTCACATACTTTTACCACTCCATAATATGTAATATTGGATAATTTTCCTCAATAAATAAATGACCAAGTATATTTTTGTCTCGTATGTTTAACTGGATTCCCTTTATCTCCTTTAAGGGCTTGTGTGAAAATCTAGGTCATATTTATGCAGAAGTATAGAACATTCTAAAGAGTTCACAAACTTTCAAGCACGACTGTAATATGCAGTTGCACTTTAAGTGCTGAGTGAAGAGGTGAGTCTTTAGTTGCCACTTGAAGACAGCAAGGGACTCAGCCATTCGTACATCCATTGGAAGTTCATTCCACCCCCTGGGTGCCAGAATGGAGAAGTCTTGATGCTCGTCATTCTTTAATCTTGCTTGGAGGATCCAGTTGAGCCAAACTCGTGTCTCGGAGGGTACGAGGTACAGAGCTTGGTTTGATTAGAACAGTGTTTCTCCATCCTGGTCCTGGCGCCCCACCGCTCTGCACAATGTAGTGCCTCTCCTGTTTAAACACACCCACTTGAACTCAATAACAGGCTTGTTAATGAGCTGAGTGGTTGGATCAGTTGAATCTAAACTTGTAAAGTTGCTTTGAGACAATGCTCCATTGTAAAAAGCGCTATATAAATAAATCTGACTTGACTTGACTTGTTGGGAGCAGGAAAACACTAAAACATGCAGAGCCATGGGGTGCCAGGACCAGGATTGATAAACACTGGATTGGAGCCTTTAGGTGCTGTTCCAAAGATGCAAACATGGTGAGGCTGGTCCGGGACAGCTACCCAGCCCTGTGACGAACTGGCATCTCGCCCAGGGAACATGGAGGCCTGTGCCTGCGGATAAGCACCAGCAGCCCTGACTCTAAAATGTGCAAAGAAAACTATTTATGGGTGTTTGTGTGATCTTAGTCGGAGCAGAAATCCTGTGCAGTCGATTTATGCTTCAGATGTCATACATATTTGTGAAAATAAACAAGGCAAAATTGATCCTGGGTACTAACTTGAGTCTTAGGACCATGAGTTAAAATGCTGCAGTAGAATTGGACATTTTGGGGTGTAAAGGTGCATGACGATGCAAAAAATGCAAAACACAGTTGCATTTTTTAATCAGACATCATGATTCCACATGCATTTAAAACTTCCAGTTTTAAAGATTTTGTTGTTGACATTTTTATACAAGAAAAGTATGTTATTTTGAGTTATTTTTCAGAAATGAAGAAGAAATGCAATCACTCTTATTTAGTATATGGTGAAACTACAATATAGAATTTTATGTACAATTTTAAACCTCTGTTTCTAGTAATTTACTGTAATTGTGTTGATTAAAGTGTTTTTTTAAACATATTCAAGAAAATGGCCATAGTTTTGCATTGTTTACAGTTCATTAGTAAAAAAAAGTGCGTAATTACAACCATACTGGACATTTCACTTCCTTTTTGTTTCCTTACCACTTCACTTTTCTTTCTTCTCCAGAGGTGCTCTGAGCATAAGGGCTGTTGGGTGTTGGATGGTCTCCTTACTTCCAGCTCCCTGCCTGACTGCACCGAGTGAAGAAGCACAGCCTCATGCCGACCTGATCATGGACTGTTTTAGGTTACACTGCACATCGCTTGGGCAAAAGGGTGTGATCATAAGAAGCCACTCTATGCAGTGAAGCTTATACACAAATCAGCACCACCCTCAAAGGTGCATCCTGTCCCTATTTATCGGAAGCTTGTTCAGCAGCTTGAGAGCACCTTAGAGGTGACAGCCCCATGCGATTTAGTGATCACCAGAGCAAAAGATTGAGAAAAAAAAAAGATGATACAGGATTTATGGCTGTATTACTTTTTATCATTACTTTTAAAGAGGTGCTTTGGCAGTTTTTGTTTTTAATGTTTAGTTATTTAATGTTCTGAGAATTGTAACTACTGGGTACAGCTCTGTGAATAATGTACATTGGGATACAGGAGGCAGCAGTGTGTGAATTAAACTGAAGGAAAGGGACAATCACATCTCAGCTGTGATGTTTTATTCTCCATCATTTTAACCCTGCATGTCCTGGTCAAAGGGTCAGGAGGTGCAACCCGAAGGGGGTTGTTCTACTTTTGAAAATGTATTACATGAGTTTTTCAGTTGCCTAACACTGAAAGAGTTATAACCTGACTTGTGGAACTGAGTGAATCCTTAATGGACACTGCCTCGGTTCTAAGAGGTACCGACTACATGAGGGTTCATACCCACTTAATCCAATTCAGGGTCACCCGACATGAGCGGGCATCTAACCAGCAGCACAGGGTGCAAGAAGGGAATTAACTCTAGACAGGGGTGCACACACTCACCAACACTGGGGCACTTTAGAGCCACCAACTGACCTAAAGCATGTCTCTTGAATGCTGGAAACTGGAGTACACAGTGGAAACCCATTCTGACACAGGGACGATCCACACAGGCAACATCTGGGTTGGGAACGAAACCAGTAACCTCTGGAACTGTGCATAAAAATGCTCATGGTACATAATAACAGAAAGAGGGACTCAAGTCACATTTGAGTACCTAATTTACTGACTTGTGACTGGACTCGGCCTGTCCAGGGTATTTAGTGTGAGCAATAGCAGCATCTGGCAGCTTCATTGGAATGCTAAGTTGACCCTTCTACAGTCTGAAGGAATGTTGAGGAATGGTCTTTTTGGAAGTGTAGCAGCCAAGAAACCCATCCCCAGAGGGGATCACTGTGCCTAAGATAAGATATGAGATTAAGACTAAGATATAATGAAGCTTACAAAGATTGGAATGAAGATCAGTGGAAAAGAGTATTACGAATGGACTAATCCAAGTTTGAAATTTGAGTCCAGTTGTTGTCAATGTTATATATGGCCATTATACCATTGCTAAAAAAAAAAAGTGCCCTAAGACTTTTGCACAGTGTTGTATTTAAACTTCAGCTGGATCAGTTGTTAAGCTAGCTAGCATACATTCTTTCGATAACACATTTACAGCTTGTGCTTCAGTTCTGGAAAGGTTTGTTTCTTGATGCTGTGCTGATCGTGGCAGTATTTATAGGGGTTACTTTTTGTGCAAAGCAACAAACTAACAAGGACTAAACTGAAATTCTGTCTTGAGTATTTGACAGACTGCCATGAAGCGACTTGTAAACATCTATGACTAATACAACACTACTACTAATAATTCTAATACCAAAAAAAATGTCAATCATTCCATGTGTCTAGCAAGTTTCCCAAACGCATGCTAGTGTCTGAATGCAACATCTAGATGTAGTTTAGAACATTTCGGTTTATGTATGAAATGAGTGAGTCAGCTAATTTTAGTTTTAGTATCTGACACATCCCATTAAAACGTAAACTTCAGTTTAGCTGTTGAGCTAGCTAGCTACCATATTTGTTCTACAAACTACTGACCAGTTTCCCAAACAGTTTGTGAAATACTATGTTTGTATGCAGTTTGGAACACATTTTGGTTTATATATGAGCCATTCCATCGAAAGTGTGCCATTTGCGTCACAAGGACATTACATGTGCGTATATAATTAAATAAAAAAACAGTGATGCAATTGCAAATTTAAGGTATATAATTAAAAACATTACTAAACACTATGTAGAACACTGAAAAATAGTATTTGTTAGCTGGCCCTGGTCTCTAATATTGCACTTTACAATGAAATATAATGATACAAATCCTTCAGAAATATTTTGCATTGTTGTGAGTTTTTCATAAGAAATTCATAATATTTAACTTTAAAATACACATTTTAGTCATGTCCCCAGGTTACCTTAATGTATTGCCTCTTCTGAACATTATCCAACATACCACAAGTCACATGTTCAATAGGAAGTTGTATCTTCTGGATCTTCTGAAGATCATGGGAAGACCAAAAGTAAGTTTTCTCCCCCTCTCTTTTTTATTTTTATTTTTTATTTTTATTTTTTTTAACTTGGTTTACATTACTCAGTATGGAATAATATTTGAATAGTAGTTTTTAAGAATCAGTCACTGCTGATGCATTTTGTATGCTATCACATGTATCATGATATTGTGTATTGTGAAAATGCCTTTAAATATTGTAATATATTTTCACTTTTTCTCCCATACTTAATTGTAGCTATGAATAACGATCTCAATCTCAACTATCCTATTACCTAAATTATTTTAGATCTTACTTGTTTATTGTTAAAACACAAATTTTTGGTTAATAATTAGAATGTGTTCTGTGCTCTTGGAGTGGGTGCCATATGGTTACATTTAATATATTTGCTAATTCTGTACTGAAAACTCAATCCTGTTGCTCTCAAAGAGTAACAAGAGTAACAGTAACAGAAGAAACCATTTTAAAATTAAATAATAAAGTTACCTGAGATTGACTAGAATTCATTATGATTAGTTAAATATGTGTTGTTAGATTCAGTGTTGAAAAAAATATTGAAAATGAAGCTTTTAGAGCTACAGCTTGCAAATGGTAACCATTTGGCAGATTGACTCGTGTGTGTGTGTGTGTGTGTGTGTGTGTGTGTGTGTGTGTGTGTGTGTGTGTGTGTGTGTATAACGTGTATATAGCTTTTATATATTTCTGCATAAATATGACTTAAAAATCATAAGATTTTCACCCAAGTCCTAAAAGTAGATAAATAGACAAGAAATGAGACAAAAATATTATACTTGGTCATTTATTTATTGAGGAAAATGATCCAATATTAGTGAGTGGCAAAAGTATGTGAACCTTTGCTTTCAGTATCTGGTGTGACCCCCTGTGCAAAAATAACTGCAACTAAACGTTTCCTGTAACTGTTGATCAGTCCTGCACACCGGCTTGGAGGAATTTGAGCCCATTCCTCCGTACAGAACAGCTTCAGCTCTGGGATGTTGGTGGGTTTCCTCACATTAACTGCTCGCTTCAGGTCCTTGTGTGCTTAGGGTCATTGTCTTGCTGCATGATCCACCTTCAATACAGATTTATGTCATGGACAGATGTCCTGATATTTTCCTTTAGAATTCTCTGATATCATTCAGAATTCATTGTTCCATCAATGATGGCAAGCCGTCCTGGTTCAGATGCAGCAAAACAGGCCCAAACCATGATGCTATCACCACCATGTTTCACAGATGGGATAAGGTTCTGATGAGGGAATGCAGTGCTTGTCTTTCTCCAATCATAACACTTTTCTTTTAAACCAAAAAGTTCTATTTTGGTCTTATCCATCCACAAAATAATCTTCCAGTAGCCTTGACTTGTCCACGTGATCTTTAGCAAACTGCAGATGAGCAGCAATGTTCTTTTTGTAGAGCAGCGGCTTTCTCCTTGTAACCCTGCCATGCACACCATTGTTGTTCAGTGTTCTTCTGATGGTGGACTCATAACATTAACATTAGCCAATGTGAGAGAGGCTTTCAGTTGCTTAGAAGTTACCCTGGGGTCCTTTGTGGTCTCGCCAACTATTACACGCCTTGCTCTTGGAGTGATCTTTGTTTTTTCGACCACTCCTGGGGAGGGTAACAATGGTCTTGAATTTCCTCCATTTGTACACAATCTGTCTGACTGTGGATTGGTGGAGTCCAAACTCTTTAGAGATGGTTTTGTAACCTTTTCCAGCCTGATGAGCATCAACCACTCGTTATCTGGGGTCCTCAGAAATCTCCTTTTTTCCATGATACACTTCCACAAACATGTGTTGTGTAGAGCAGACTTTGATAGATCCCTGTTCTTTAAATAAAACAGGGTGCCCACTCACACCTGATTGTCATCCCATTGATTTGAAAACACCTGGCTCTAATTTCACCTTCAAATTAACTGCTAATGATAGAGGTTCACACAATTTTGCCACTCACTGATATGTAATATTGGATAATTTTCCTCAATAAATAAATGACCAAGTATAATATTTTTGTATCATTTGTTTAACTGGGTTCTCTTTATCTACTTTTAGGAGTTGTGTGACTTGTGTGGTTTTAGGTCATATGTATGCAAAAATTATATAAAATTCTAAAGGGTTCACAAACTTAAGTACCACTGTACATTACAGAATAATAAAGACACTTCATACTGAAATTTCACTCATTTCTACTGGTAGCAAACCAGATCTAACATATTAGCAGTTAGCTAGTCTGTTTTTGGCTAGTGTGTTGTCTGTTGACTTGATGGCATTTCACACTTTTATAAACATTCATAGAGCCTGGCATTTCAATAAAAGTAGTAAGGTAAGGCCATGGTAAGTGTATTTTAAGCAGTTTGTTACAGTATTGATTTAAAATGATTTAGAATTCAGGGCTAATTCAAAGGTATCCAGTATATATTAATGGGGCTCTCTCTTGCCAAACCTACCAGTTTAGCTAGAACTTCTTTTTCTTCATGTTTCATTAGTGTGGACTCTGGTTGTATTTTTAAACGTTGTTCATATTTTGCCTATCAGGTTTTAAATGTCTTCATTTCAGCTGTGTGTTGTGGCAGCCTGTGAGCTGGAGACCAGTTATTTTTAGGAGTGTGTCAGTCACTAAGTCATAGTGATGAACCAGTGCTGTTAATTCACAAAGGGTGGGGGGTATACAATTTACAAGCTTCTGACGGATACACAGCAGGACAAAGATCCTGGCAATCCAGCAAGGGCCTGTCACTCAAGCAGTCCTGGAATGGTGGGGTGTTGGGTGAAGGGACGTGCTGGCAATCTACTCTACAGATTAATATCTCTGGGTAGATCCAGGGTCTCTGATATTAGCAGCTTGTAAGACAAACAATTGAGGTCATAAGATTTATTTTCAAATTTCACACATGCATGCCATGTGTCCCTGAAAATCGTGTTTCATGAGGGAATCCTGCTAGCATAACATGCTATGCAAATTTAGGTGCCGATGACAGCATTCCCAGATGGGAACACAACCTCTGCAGGAAACTAGCTTAGGGTACACTGTGGTCATAAAGGGATGGACATGATAAGCAACGATACTCGGTTAGGTAATGGCATTTAAACGATTATCAGTTTGTATCAGTGGCACCCAGTGTGGTCTTCTGTTGCACTAGCCCATCTGCTTCAAGGTTTAACATATTGATTTAGAGATGATTTTCTGCATACCTCAAAGTGAGTGGCCTCTCTCTCTGTGAGTGTGAGAGTTTGGGCAGGGCACCAGTTTTTTTTTTCCTCTAACTTTCTGGGAACTGACAATAAAAACGGAAACATTCAACCGGATCGTCCAATGAGGAGTCGTTCTACTTTACAGTCATATTTGAATGCATGTCTGTGGGAGTATTTGGGGTGTGGCTTTAGAGCAAACACTGAATAAAGCTGCTAAATTTGTTAAGTTGTCAAAACTATTAGCTTCAGTTATTAAAAGTGTTAGAATACCTGAAAACTGTCGTGTCAATTTCAGGGCGCTCAGTTTTTGAGTTTCAGCCGTACCACGTATCACCTGGTTGACGAGTTAGCACAGTTCGATGGGGTTGCGTTTTAAACTGCATTGCTATTCCGTGCCACTAGAGGGCAAAAACTAAAACTGTATCTTTCATGTAGAAGCAAAGGTGATTATCATATTCCTCATGAACGGAAATGATCTTTTTGAAATTTATGGTCGTTGTCACGTCTGTTTGCATTTCTTAAAAAGGATGGAATGGCAAGCAGTATGTAAAGGAAATTCTCTGTCGCCCCTGTGTGCACTTGTAAAAAGAGATGGATAAGTCACTCTATAGCCTGAGACAGCTGGCTGTCTTGACACAGAGCTGTACTACAAGTGTCGGCACCATTGAAGGGGTTCAGCAGAAATGCTCCTGCTGACCACCTTTCACTCCCCCTTCACTCACACTCACTCTACTCTTATCTTCCAAGCAACAGGCCCCCTTCCCACTGTGGTTATCTGACCACAGAACATTAATAGAAAGCCACAGACTAGCTGGCACTCAAAATAGGCATGGTGGATGAGGTTGGCTTTCTATTCTGTTGGTATCTATTCAAGGTTCTTTCCTATCGGGGTGTTTCCTAGCCATGTTGGTTAGGTGATTTGGCCCTGAACCTGCTGGTTTTGTAGGGCGGTTGGTAGTTTCTCTCTTGGAAGTGACCATGTAGCTCTATCCAAATAGCAGCAGATGCATCATAAATTCAGCTTGTTGAAGCTAGTGATTTGAAATAGTTTTTGTTTAACGTCACATCAGCGTCAATGGCTATTCGTGACAAGAGCAAGATTATATCGTTACTAGTCAGACACTAATAGAGACTAATTGACGTAACTTGTGTTTTTGGAATGTGGGAGGAAACTGGAGTACCTGAAGTCAAGCAGCACATGCAAAGTCCAAACAGAGGCTGTTCTTGGAACTGTTTTGTGCCACCATGCACCCTCATTTGAAATTGTGCCTTAAGGGCTAATATGGTGTTCATTTCAGACAGCGATTAAGTTGACAAAATGAGGAGTTACTTTTTAAGCCTCGTACCTGAAAGCATTTCTGTTATCCATTTTTCTAGGTGAAGTTGTACATGAATTTGTACCCTTGCCTGTGTGGAATGGAAGCCCCAAAGCATCCCCCATGACTGACTAGGATTAACTTTGCATTGACTTGTGTAGCATGGTGAATTTATTCAAAAATGTGGATATTAATTAGTTGCTGACATGTCGCTGTTAGGTAATTGCTTCCATGCAGCCCCTAGAGAGCATTAGCAAGATCAGACAATAACGTTGAGCAATAATTCACCCCTAACCACCAGTCTCCCCAGTTTGGTCTGCCCAATTCCCCTTGTTGAAATTCCCCTTTGCATGTTGACACCTCCAACCAGGGAGGAGAGGTGTACTCCAGCGAGTGCCTCTGTACAACTTGGGGCCACCGACGGCTTCTTTTCATCTCATTTTGTGGACTTCTATTTCGATTATAATGCCCCCACGAATCACGAGTCATATTCCTCCACACCCAAGTCAGCAAAGCAAATGCAAGGGGTTCCTCAACTTGAGTTCATAATCAGATATTTAGCTAACTTGACTGTGTTGACTTCAGAACTAAATAATTTAAGGTGCATGTGTGGTTGCAAGTTTTTCATTCCATTCAAATAGAAGCCACTCCTAATAATACTTTGCAAGTCAGGTGTAGCAGCTTCTTGGTTGGAATGAGAACTAGGTGACTGACATTGAAGATGGTTGTGCCTGTGTGGGTGTGCATATAATCCAATCAACAGCAGACATGAGGACCCAAATGAGAAAGGCACTACTGGGACTTGAATATGGGTGTCCACATTGGTGGGCAAGTTGCAACTGCATTCAAATTCTCGAAATTATAATAAGGCAATGACTTGCACAGGCACCTGCAGATGTTGTTGCATGACAATGATGAGGCTATAAATTCCAATTGGGTGTGGATTCATAGATTGAGAAGAGGTGGTACAGTACAGTGAAGGTCTTGTTTGATGTGTGGAAAATGGTCACAAAGCAAATGTTAATGACTGGCAAAAAGGAGTGAATGCATTTGGGCGTGCAAAAGGCCAGAATTTGCAGGCATATCAAAATGTACAGTCATACAGGTCTAGCAGCAGCGGTAAAAATCCATACAGGAAATTCTCATCAGAATTTTGGCCAAATGTACAGGGACTGCTGGCGTGTTTCACGGCTTGTGAATAAAAATCGCTTTGTTTTCGGGAAAGAATGGCTTCTAGAAGTCAACGCGGGACTTTCACAACCAGGGGATCTCACCAGGGAACTGCATACCATGAACATATGGAGCCGAGTGGCACGCAAGAGGCATCAAAAAGGTGTGGTTTGAGCTGAACAAGGTTCTGTAATGTTCTGGGGATGTTTAAATTATGTTGAAACGAGTCCTTGTCCATACCGTCCATACCGTCCATGTCCATACCGTCCTTACCGTCCATGTATTCCAAGATGAAAATTCTCGCATTTACAAGGCTGCAAATGTGACTGGTTGGCATGAACATTCAGGGGCAGTCACCCATCTGGACTGGCCCACAAAACCTCAAGATGTAAATCCTCTTGAAGTCATCCACGCAATTCTTTTAATGAAAGCATGGCTGAACATTGATGTTCACTGTCGTAGGATGCCACCTCTCCACTGAAACCATTTGATAGTTTTGCCTTGCTGAAACTTGGTCAGTCCATGTCAAATCGAATCACAGCTGTTGTTCATGCTATTAGGTGTGTGTCAGTCACAGGTGCCTACAGTTTTGTCTGGTGAGCTTAAAAATACTTTTAGAGACGGGTAACACCCTTTCACGTGTTACCCTGGAGTGCAGCAGAAAATCAAGTGAGAAAGTTTTCTGTGGATCAGTTTGTGTGAATCCACCTTAGAATGGAACTAGAAATGGAATTATTCCAGGCATTTTTAACTAGTTTCTGGATAAAACGCAAAAGGCTTACTGATAACGTCTCATAAAATTTGAACAATGGGAAGCAGTTAACACGACATAGATGTAATGAAATACGGGTGTCTGCATAGCTCACGGTATTTTTTTAACACAAAACACAAATGAATTAAAACAAAATTATGAAAAATATGAAACATATGTAATTTGCACATGAGAATTTTAGATTTTCAATAATCAAATAATTCCTTAATTATTAAATAATTAACTACATTTTCCAAGGTCATGTGTCATACCATTGTGTGCAGTTCCTCTGAATTTGTGCATCTCCATAATCCAGTAACTAACTTATTACTACTACCACTGCAACTACTTCTACTACTGCAAATATTAATACATACTAATATCAATCTGCAACATCATCACCTAAGCCCAAGAAATGTTTATTGTGATCTCTACAAGTTGGGTTTCCATGGCTCAATAGCTCTGCAAATGTCTAAGATCACCATGCTCAGTGTTAAGCTTTGGCTTACATGGTGTAATGCACACCAGCATTGGACTGGAACAGTGGAAACATTCACTGGTGTGATGATTCATGCTTCATCAGCTCAGCTAGACTGGCTTCATATAATGTCCTTGGTGTTAGAATGAGGTATTCTGTAAACACAAATGTTTAGGTGTCTACATACAGTAAGTTCATCTGGCATACCACCTCATGCTCCTTGAAGTACCACAGTTTGAGAACCACTGTACTAGATCATCCAGGGTCAGTATGTCAAAAACTTGTGGGGCCAACCTCATTCATGGAGTTTTTTTTTTTCATTCAACAATGTCGAAAAATACTGATAATGATGTGATTGAGGAAAAACATCCAGTGAAACAGGATCTGGTGGATGTCAACAACTTGTCAATGAGAGGGGTCAGAAGAATATTCAATGAATCATTCAGAGAGAATCGTACAGAGAGATTAGAGGACTATAAAATAATTTACTCAATTGTTGTAATTTCATATAAAGAAGTATGCATTCCTCCATATGTTTTGTTCCTATCAGAGTGTATCATGGTGAATTACAGTTTAAAAGCATTTAATGAACGGTGACACAATCAGATTATGCAGTCATTGCACAGCTCCAGAGATCCTCCGTTTGATCACGATCTCGGATTCCACCTGCGTTGTGTTTGCATGTCCTTCCCATGTCTGAGTGGGTTTACTCCAGGTACAGTGGTTTCCTCTTACATTCCAAAAACATGTGCGTTGTTAATAGGTTGCTCTAAACTGGCCCAGTGTGAGTATGTTTAACTGGTATTGTCATAATTAATATTGTCACAAATAGTGACATAATATAAACAAGCAAAACAAAGCAGTTAATGAAAACTGAGGGGTTCAGTTCAGCACATTTTCTGGTCACCAACAATCAGTCTGTATGAAGGAAAGTCAGTAAAGTAATGGCTCTTTCTCAAATATCTTGACCTTGAGATGACAGGACTGTCTCACTGTGTTCACCTATTGGTCCAAATATTCATAAATGATTATTCAAATGATTGTTGTTCTAGGATCAAGCAGATAAGACAATGAATGAATGAATGAACGAATACACAAATACAATGTGAATGGAATGGAAATTGTTTTTCATGCTATATTGTTTAGGAAAGAATAATAAAATTAGTTTGTGGAGAGATACTGAGGATCTGTGACATTGTACTACAGAATGGTATGGCTACACATCACTTCATTCACATGGATTCAGAGTAGTGCTTGGTGCATGGCAAATTCAAGTTTAGCTTCTTGGAACTTTCTGGAATT
This sequence comes from Ancistrus triradiatus, assembly GCA_025084515.1. Taxonomy (NCBI): domain Eukaryota; kingdom Metazoa; phylum Chordata; class Actinopteri; order Siluriformes; family Loricariidae; genus Ancistrus; species Ancistrus triradiatus. The sequence continues at coordinate 306,190 of JAJAGP010000208.1, read as the reverse complement.
GTTTAAAAAACATTTTCAATATGCAGCTGTTTGAATACGCATATGTCTTAAGCATGAATATGGTCCTGGCTGACTGTATATCTATGAAATCTGTCCATTTTGTTTAGATCAGAAGCCAAACATAGTCCCTTCAGATATGGGATAGCAAATATTTATTCATAACCTGTTCATAAATGAAAAAAAATAACAAAACAACAATCTAATTATAGAGCTTTGTGCTTAATCAGTAAGAGTTTATAAATAGCCTGACCCCGCCCTTTCACCTGTGTGTCTTCATGGTTACATTAAAAAGAGTGATGGAAAATCTGACCAATCAAATGTACCCTCAAGGTCTAGCCTGCCCCCTCCATCAGACAATATATCAAGACAAGTCAAGTCAAGTCAGATTTATTTATATAGCGCTTTTTACAATGGAGCATTGTCTCAAAGCAACTTTACAAGTTTAGATTATCTCCTAATAACTACGTCCAATCCCAAATCGAGCAAGCCTAGGGCGACAGTGGCAAGGAATATCACCTTTAAAACCTTCTACAGACTCAAATATCTGAACAGATAAGGATGACACTCCCTTACAATCTTTAACAAAAACAGTTTCCTGCGTCTCTACATTGGAATGTTGGAACTCAGGAATGTTGTCCCACTTATTTTTTGCGAGTTAATGTTAATAACAGCTATCAAGGGCTTATTTTAAAGAGGTTAATTTAAAACAGAAACTTCCTCATATTTCAGTGACCTTGAAGCTCTTTGTAAAGTAACACCGGTTGTCTGTTTGAATTTACCAGAGTTTTTTTCTCTTCTTTGGGAAACTGGAGACGGAATTAAAGTGGGGAGGTTTCTCACTGTTACACTGGATAAATCTCTAACAAGAAAGTCGGTATATGGACACCCCGTCTAATAAACAGATTTGGCTATTTCAGCCACACTCATTGTTAACAAGTACATAAAACCAGGCAGCTATGGAATCTCTTTAGAGAACCACCAGCTGTAGAACTGGTCATACTAAAGAGCTCTGTGACACTGTCGTAGGATGCCACCTCTCCACTGAGACCATGTACGATATTTCTGCCTTGCTGAAGTTGCACCTGTCAGCTGTAAAGTGCTGTTATTCATAAGTGCTCTTGGAACGGCCACAGCTCAGCTTGTGGAAAACCACACAAGCTCTCAGAACGGTGCTGCCGAGTGTGTAGAACATGAAAAATGGCCTGTTATGGTGATGGATTTAGGTGAATAATTATGTTTGTGATGGTAAATGACAAGCGTCTAATTTTGGCGACTTACAGTAATGGTTAAATTTGCATTTTCATGTCTGATTGGTTATGTACCTGTGTGCAGTTCCTCTGAATTTGGGTGTCTCAGAATTTCCACTCTTGCACTACTACTAACGAACTACTACTACCACTCCAACTGCTTCTACTACTGCAAATATTAATACATATTAATATCAATCTGCAACATCATCACCTAAGCCCAAGAAATGTTTATTGTGATCTCTACAAGTTGGGTTTCCATGGCTAAACAGCTTTGCAAATGTCTAAGATCACCATGCTCAGTGTTAAGCTTTGGCTTACATGGTGTAATGCACACCAGCATTGGACTGGAACAGTGGAAACATTCACTGGTGTGATGATTCATGCTTCATCAGCTCAGGTAGATTGGCCGCATATAACATCCTTGGTGTTAGAATGAGGTATTCTGTAAGCACAAATCTTTAGGTGTCTACATACGTTTGGCCAAATCATTTAGTGCTCTCACTCCTTAGAGGACTAGCTAGCAAACATGAAGCATTAATATACCTAACAGCATGACATGCCAGTGGGTTTTGGACACAGGTGCAGAGCACCAAACCACTGGTTTTGACCACAAGGGAGCACTGGAGGGTGAAACAGTTGCTCGGGTGAGCAATGGAGACGAAAACAGCGTTTTCTGCTAAAGAGACATATTTTATGTATAAGGGTAAATGTTTTTGTTTGTTGTTGTTCATTTGTTGCTGATGTCTAAATCACATCTACATAGAACACAAAAGGCATGAAATTCATCATTCCTGCTATGAAATGAAATCAAGTAAATCAAATCATACCAAGCAAACGGTGATATGATTAGAATGATGACCCTGTGTACAAGTACATTAAGCATAGAGTTCTTTAGGGAACAGGTTAAAAAGCTGAAGTAATGAAATTCGGAGGGATTTTGGTCACTATTTCTTTAGTTGGGTATTGAATATCTAGACACTATAAGGGCTCTACATGTTTTAAGCAATAAAATGTATTATTTTCTAATTGTCAGAAATCATAAGATTATTTGGGCAATCCAGAGCCTCAATTGTTTGCCAGCCCTAATTAAAATGAAATGTTTAGCATTTTTTTGACACTTGGTTGTTTATTTGGTTCTTATTTTATTTACTATGCTATGTCCCAGTTCAATTTTTCTTTAAGGAACATTGTTTTTAAATTGTTTAAAAAAAATTTCTCACATATTTGCTGACGGAAATCCTCTGCACATCTTTTCTCCTCAAATTCTCAAACTTTAGTGGGCACTGCATTTGTTCCAAATAATGAGTATAATCATTTGTTGACATTAGCTATTTGAAATTACATCATTATTAATAGTTTCTTACCTATTTTTATTAGTAAAGTTGACCAGACAAAACATGACATATCTTGGGTTCATGGGACTGTGGTAGCCTAGTGGTTAAGGTACTGGACTATGGATCAGAAGGTCCGGGGTTCATATCCCATATCTCAAGCTGCCACTGTTGGGTCCTTGAGCAAGGTCCTTAACCCACAATTGCTTGGATTGTAATACTGTATCAATTGTACCGTATTTTTCGGACCATAAGGCGCACTTAAAATCCTTTAACTTTCTCAAAAATCGACAGTGCGCCTTAAAATGCGGTGCGTCTATTGTATGAATTAATTCTGGTTGTGCTTTCTGACCTAGAACCGATTGTAGATGGTACACGGCGCTCATAAATCTGTCAAAATGTTTTAGGACGGCCTTGGTAGGTTACGAAGCTTACGGCAACCGTAGTGCGCAGCATCGCAGAGTAATACGGTATGTGCTTCAGCATTATGGTGTGTGCATTCATTCATTTATTTTCGAAGCGGATTTCAAACACAACGCTATCGGTCACGCAGTACAATACGGACATAGAGCAGCTGCGAGAGAATTCAACATTAACGAATCAATGGTATGGAAGTGGAGGAAGCAAGAAGACGCCCTGCGCCAGGTAAAGACCAAACTGAGCTTCCGACGGAACTTAAGAGTTTTGTTTCATTTCATGCGTCTTATAACCCGGTGCGCTTTATGTATGAACATAGACCCGTTAGAAGTCGATCGTTGATATCGCGCCTTATAACCCGATGCGCTTTATAGCCCGGAAAATACGGTAAGTCGCTCTGGATAAGGGCATCTGCTAAATGACATGAATGAATGTAAATGAATGTTCATACTGTCTGCAATCAAGTCGAATTAAATGTAGGACACAGTGTTTTTTTTAATTTGCATCTTCCATACTGTCCCAACTTTTTCTGATATGGGGTTGTAAGTTTTAGAAAGCAACAGTGCCTTCTCTGCTACTAGTAACTCCATATATTTTTCAGAAGATACCAGACAGGAAACATCTGACAAACATGTATCTATTAAGTAATGTTATTGGAGTATTTCTGTAATAATGATGACTTACACAGGGTAAGAAATTATGTAAGTACTGCACAGATAAGTAATTCATTCAGTGTCATCAGTCCAACAGTCCCACTAGTAATACAGAGCTTCAGTTGCTCACACTCTTAAAGCATTATAAAATCTTTTAGAACAAGACAAACCTGACTTGAATTTCTGGCTAAATGTCACATTCATTATCTGTACTGTAAAACCCACAAAGACTTGTATCTTCTGCTATCCCTATTGACTATTTAAATCTAATAAGGAAGTTATTTTCTTGCTCAGTAATTTGTAGCTGCATGTCTGAAAGTAATAGGTCAGGTATATCATATACAGTCAAAGTATTAGAATCATGCGTTTCACTATACAGTGAGTGAATAAAATGAAAAATGGGAATACAATAGCTACAATAATAACTTTAAAAAATGCATTAAAAGCAGGTGGTCAAATGTTTGACTGGTTCTACACATGAGCATTAGTTTGTTGTCTTGTATTGTACTGAAGTCTTGTGTTGTAAGCTGCACTATATTTTGTCTCGCTGTATACATTTATCTTCCTGGCATGATAAATCTGGACATATTTATGACTGACTATATTGGCATCGTTACTGTTTCTTAATCCATGACTATGTATTGACAGAAACATGCTTAATTGTGTTGGTTTTTATTGGTTTTATTGCTGCATTCCAACCTTTGTTGTACTGGCTGTGTACCTGCAACCTGTCAGCGTGTGTAATGTCATCTCGATAACCCAAACTCCGTGAGTGATACTTTACAAAGCAAACGATTATATCAAATGAACAATATTGTCTCCGAGGGAAATAGCAAATACACTGAACATAATACCCTTCACTGATGCCACAACACATGCGTACAGCAACACCACTAAATTCAGTGTTATTCCTAAACGCACCACTGAGCAACTTCACCCTGTGGCTGTTGAAAGATCAGATGCTACAGTGAAGTCTAAACAGAGCTCCACAGGTGTTTGTCTGCACCTGTGTTTCTTGATGAATGAGGGGCTTTCTAACCTCCACTGGTGTTCGCTGCCCTGAGTGACACATCTACTCACTGAAGTGTACACCAGGAAATAATATTGTATCGGAGCCTGACCATTTGAATGCCCTTCATTAATAACGGCTCTGTAGTGGACATATATTTCCTGGTTGGTACTTTTCCACTGTGTGCAACTCTGGAACATTTTAATCTCCTGAGGAACTGCCTATTTATTAAACACGTGTATCCATCTGTCACTAATAGTGCCTTAGCTACAGTCACAGGGTGTACTTGGAACACTGTAAAGACATGAGCGTAAACCAAACCATACTGACATTATGTATCATGTTATGAGACACACGTCATATGTTTTGAAGATCCATGTAAAATCAACATGGTTTGCTGATTTCCTTAACAACATGAAGTTAACAGCCTCTGCAGAGAGAAAACATAAATATATTTCTTCTAATCTGAATATACAAATACAAACTGTATCCGTTGTATCAAATGTGTTTAACAGATTGAAAAGAAACTAAATTTGACACTTGGGCATAGCTTTGTGCATGATGGAAGTTATATTTGGTAACACCTTATTTGTCAGCCTCCCCTACATTGTTATAGCAGGATGCAGCCTATGAATTCTTACTATAAGAAGGTTCCACTCTTCCTTGCATAACTATAAAATTCTACTTTATAAATATCCTCTGTTCATCTTCAGTGCAATGTTTGAAATTCACCCACAGATGTTCAGTAATATTTACATATGGTGAGTAAAGATCATTTTTTGAAATTGGATTTGAGATGTTTTTGGTCATTGTCCAGTTGTAACATCCAACCTTGGGTTCCATGATTTGTTGTTCTTTGATTTGTTATTTTTTTCCCCTCAATATTTTCAGTTCGACTGGCTGCCACCCAACCCCAAAACATAACACTTGATCACTAATTTTTTTTTCAAAAGTGTTGCTTCCTGGGAAAAATAAATAAATAAATGTGAGATTGATAGACAATGTCAAACTGAACACAAAACTCATTTCAGATTTGCTGTATCACATAGGATTTTGAATAAATCACATTAAATTACATTGTTTAGTCACATGATGCCGACACCTTGAGTTAGTTCAACTGGGCTTGAAATGTTTTGCAGGTGATTTACGTTTGTACATAAGCATCTGGTGCCTCTTGTGTTGAGTCTAACATTAGTCAGCCAGCCTTGACAGATTCTAATATAGATTTTCCATGGTCACAATGTCCTAGTAAATACTATTAACCATTAAACCGTTCACCATGTTCGTTACTGAATGCACCAAGGTCAGCAGGGAAGAAGCCCAGGTGTGAAAGCAGAAGACAGATTTTCAATTACATGTTGCATGTCATGGCTTTGTATGCTTTAAGCATGTTGTTAAACAACTCCGTGTCATATTGTGCTCTGTAGTTGCCAAGATAATTCTCAACAACATCCTTAAATGCCTTCCATGCTATTTTCCCTGGCCCAGCTAGCAGATCTTCAAAATCCCTTCCATTGATGACCTGTCTGATATGTGGATCAGTAAAAATACCTTCCTTAATCTTGGCATCAGCTATCCTTGAAAGTGTCTGTCTCCAATAGCTGAATCCATGACCTTTTTTAATGCTTTCACAAAAAGTTTAATCAGTCCTTGTTGAGAGGCAGAGGAAGCAGAAAGGGGTTTATACACCACACTTTCCACCATTTAATGAAATCGCCAGTGTTACATCCAAAGTAGAGCTCATAGGCTTTCTTAGTAATAGCTACAAAATGATGGAAACTTTCATGCTGGTTTTCATGCTCACCAACCCAAAATCCAGAAGATACACCCAAAAGTGCCCAGGAAGCAAAATCCTTGTAATCCAGTGTAATAAAACCACTCCAATGCTTAACAGTAAGCCAAGCATCAATTTTATTAATGGCTTCTTCCTTTTTCTCCAAACCTAAATTAAAGGTTAAAAAGATTACATCCATAAAACAATGAATTTTGTGGTGAGGTTGCAAGTTTGTTTTGATGATCTTTGCAAGCGATTATATTTGTGCACAGTGAACTGGTGAACATTGTGGTGCTTGAAAGTTTGTGAACCCTTTAGAATTTTCTATATTTCTGCATAAATATGACCCAAAACATCATATTTTCACACAAGTCCTAAAAGTAGATAAAGAGAACCCAGTTAAACAAATGAGACAAAAATATTATACTTGGTCATTTATTTATTGAGGAAAATGATCCAATATTATATATTAGTGAGTGGCAAAAGTATGTGAACCTCTAGGATTAACAGTTAATTTGAAGGTGAAATTAGAGTCAGTTAATGGGATGGCAATCAGGTGTGAGTGGGCACCCTGTTTTATTTAAAGAACAGGGATCTATCAAAGTCTGCTCTATACAAACGTTTGTGGAAGTGTATCATGACACGAACAAAAGAGATTTCTGAGGACCTCAGAAAAAAGAATTGCTGATGCTCATCAGCCATATCTAAAGAGGTTGAACTCCACCAATCCACAGTCAGACAGATTGTGTACAAATGGAGAAAATACAAGACCATTGTTACCCTCCCCAGGAGTGGTTGACCAACAAAGATCACTCCAAGAGCAAGGCGTGTAATAGTTGGCAAGGTCACAAAGGGCCCCAGGGTAACTTCTATGCAACTGAAGGCCTCTCTCACATTGGCTAATGTTAATGTTCATGAGTCCACCATCAGAAGAACACTGAACAACAATGGTGTGCATGGCAGGGTTGCAAGGAGAAAGCCGCTGCTCTCCAAAAAGAAAACTGCTGCTCGTCTGCAGTTTGCTAAAGATCATGTGGACAAGCCAGAAGGCTATTGGAAGAATGTTTTGTGGATGGATGAGACCAAAATAGAACTTTTTGATTTAAAAGAAAAGCGTTATGTTTGGAGAAAGAAAACCACTGCATTCCAACATAAGAACCTTATCCCATCTGTGAAACATGGCGGTCATAGTATCATGGTTTGGGCCTGTTTTACTGCATCTGGGCCAGGACAGCTTGACATCATTGATAAGACAATGATGATATCAGAGAATTCTAAAAGAAAATGTCAGGACATCTGTCCATGAACTGAATCTCAAGAGAAGGTGGGTCATGCAGCAAGACAACGACCCTAAGCTCAAAAACCGTTCTACCAAAGAATAATTAAAGAACATAAAGTTAATGTTAATGAAAAAAGTTGAATCTGTGTGTGAGGAAACCCACCACCATCCCAGAGCTGAAGCTGTTCTGTATTGAGGAATGGGCTAAAATTCCTCCAAGCCGGTGTGCAGGACTGATCAACAGTTACAGGAAATGTTTAGTTGCAGTTATTGCTGCACAGTGGGGTCACACCAGATACTGAAAGCCAAGGTTCACATGCTTTTGCCACTCAGTAATATGTAATATTAGATAATTTTCCTCAATAAATAAATGACCAAGTATAATATTTTTGTCCCATTTGTTTAACTGGGTTCTCATTATCTACTTTTAGGACTTGTGTGAAAATCTGATGATGTTTTAGATCATATTTATGCAGAAAAATATTGAAAATTCTAAAGGGTTCACAAACTTTCAAGCACCACTGCATGTGATATGCAGGTAATGTAGTAAACCCATTAGAACCATAGTGAAAATATGTAGACTCAATTATACTAAACTTTGTTACTGTACACTAAAGTGTACCTGTAACCATACTAATGATCAATTCACTTAAAGTGTGTTAAAATGGAACAACTTTTTTTATACAAACTTGGACTGTGGACTGTGGTAGCCTAGCGATTAAGGTACTGGACTAGACCAGAAGGTCCAGGATTCAAGTCCCACATCTACCCAGCTACCACTGTTGGGTCCTTGAGCAAGACCCTTAACCCACAATTGCTTGGATTGTAAGACTGTATGAATTGTAAGTCGCTCTGGATAAGGGCATCTGAGAAATGATGTAAAATTTGTGTTAAGTGTACCTAACTGTGCTAAAATGGAACTACTTTAAGTATACTTAGGTAGACTTTAAACATACGACTGCATATGTACTTAAATCCATATTTCACAAATACTTAAATTAAAATACATTTAACAACTATTGCAACTGCATCACTGTTATACATTGAGCGAATTATAAAAGTACTACAAATAGAAATTAAATATATTTATATTATAAATATAATTCTAGTTCCTGTCTTACTTAAATAGCACACTATTTGGGAAACTTTGTAGTGCATAACAAATATATTTCAATAAACTGTACTATACTTTTAGTATGTTACAAATATATACTAAAAACTTTTATGATGTTCAACTGTGTTTAAGTACACTAAAGTAAGACTAAATGCATTAAACCCTTTTTTCTCATTACTGTTTTTGTTCTCAATTTACAGAACAAATAAAACAATTGAACTCCTATTAATTGAGAACACACCTGAACATATTGTCAAATAGTTTATCATTTCAGAAGCATTTATCTAATGCACATTAGGCTTTTTTCAAGCTCATAATGTTAAAAAATATTTATATACTGTATTCCTTGCAAGAATTACAGCTTGATGTGAAGTGCAATGTTTATCTACTAAAATTGAATTACATCACATAGTATATTTTAAGTTAAACATTATTAAGATAATACTTAAAAGTACTTTATTTTCAAAACATAATTTACCATTGTAGTAATGCAATTCAGTTCTAAAAACTACACTTAAGCAAATCTTAAAAAAACAAACCTACACTTAAGTAAATTTTGGTAAAGTGTGCTTCAAGTGAATTACTGTAAGAATTGTTTTAAATACACTTTGCAAAAATATACAAAACCTAATTGAAAATAAGTTTTTAAGAAGTACATGGAAGTAGATAAATTAAATGAATATTTAATTGTTTTTGTTTAATGTTTAAGAATCCCCCATTTCAAGCCAAAGGGTAGGATCTTGTCCTTTTTCTCATTTGGGCTTCTTAGTCTTAATCTTCATGACCGTCTTTTGTAGCACTGAACTCCACGTTTATAGCTGTGTGGCTCAATGAAGAATTACATTCATGCTGATGACCATAAAACTTAGCATTTTCACACTATTACAGCATGCTAACTTTTTTTTAAGTTGTGATATTTAATGAAAATAGGTCAGAATTTGGATTGTGGATTTTGATAGTAATGGCAGCTATTTTAGTGTGATGTATTTCACCCTCATAACACCAAAACACCTGCAGGTATCCTACCCAGTGGCCCACTAACTTGCAAACACCTCTAAAGTCAAAAGTCAAAGTCAGATTTATTTCTATAGAGCTTGTTTTGGCCTTTTGCTTGACACCTAGCTAATTATGAATGCAAACTGACCACCTACTTACACCTCACCCTGACTGCCTCATTAATTTGTCCATCAAATTTGACCATCTCCATAGTGCTTGCTCTCATCACTTTCAGCTTTTATGCTTGCCAGAACAAACGGCTTTGCTTTGTGAGGCGGACTTGATAGAAGTTGTCAGCTCTGGCTCAAATGGCAAGTTTATGGTTGCTACACCGGTAGCGTATTGGAATATCCAGCTCCTGGAAATAAATGCTGTGCTATGAGTTGCAGCTGTCAATGGGCTCCCAGTGGGCATAGGGATTGGCTCTCACATGTCACTCAAACTCTCTGCATGTCATTAGCAACTTCCAAACAGAGATTTATTTCCTCCTATCAAAGTCTTTGTCTAACTCCATCATCTTAGGACTACCATGGATATGGCTCCATGATCCTCTCATCTTTGTACCAAGCTTCTGTCTGTGTGTCTGCACCTCCATCCAAAGTCCCACAGGTTTATGCCGATCTCATCCTGGTCTGTTGCAATGCTGGTGCCTCTGCCCTCGTACCGCACCTAAGCTGGTGTATGTGAAAGAGGCCTTTGTGAGAAGAGCCATTATTTGCTTAGAAGTGACCCAGGGTTTCTTTAAAACTTTTTAGACTATTGCATTGTTCTTGTAGTGTTATTTGTTGATCTACCTCCCTAGGGAGGGTAACAGTGGTCTTGAATTTCCTTGATTTGTACTGTACTCTGACGGTGGATTGATGGATTCCAAACATTTTAGAGATTTGTTTAACCTTTTCTAGTCTGATGAGCATCAACAACTCTCTTTCTGACATGCTCAGAAATCTCTATAGTTTGTGCCATGAAATAATTCCAAAAACATGTATTGACCTCCAGAACTTCTTGGGGTTCACTACTTTTTTCTGCTCTTCTGTATCCCACATAATTATAATTTTGGATTATGGGTGCCAATTCAACTCTATCTTGGGCGTCTCAGTCAACCTTACCTCAAACTACCATCTGAAGACCAATGGCCAGTGTGAGTGGGTTAATCAGGATCTGGGCAAATTCCTGTGTTTAAACTGGCAACGTAATCAGTGACTGGAGCCACTTCCTCGCATCAGCTCCTACCAGTATGTGCTGGGTTTACCAGCCACCCTTCATCCCTTGATAATCCTTGCCATTTGATTCCCCAACTAGGTCTGCAGGAGTGAGCCAGTTTGACTCCTGGTACGTCAGCACACCAACAGAAGGCTCCAGGTGATCAACATAGCAAACCAGTCCCTGTTTTCCAGCCAAGGGACCATGTGTGGTTCTCAATCCAGGACCTGCGATTTAAAGAGGGGAGTATTAAATTGCAGCCAGTTTATTGGCCTTTTAGAAGTACTTACCATATTCATGATGTTACTTCGAAGTAGTTTTTCCCTCCTTACTTACTACTTAGAACTTTCTTAGAATGTTTCTTAGCTTAGTAGGCACCATATTGTAGTACTGACCTGCATATTTGAATTGGAAGTGATATTTACTTTGGGATTGTAACATTATTTGCATTACTGAGTCTTCAGGATATAAATAGTCTCCAGGACATGAAACTGGTGAATGAGGTCAAGCAGTAGAGATGGTGACACCACATGAATAATAGTCTGCAATTTTTGAATGCAGATATTATGTTACAGTAGATGGATGACCTTTGGAAAAATCATTGGCGTTACATTAAGTGGAAATACTTCAACAAGTGGACATGATTTACCCAACGCATTTGATTTACCCAACACTTCCATGACTGGCTATCCTGTTGTTTGGTTGGCTAGAATATAATAAAAGAGCTTGTACAATTTCAGTCAGATGCTCAATCTCAAATAACCACAGTGAGTAAGTTCTAACTCATGCAGACTTTATTTTACTCACATTAAATCATTTAAATTCACCGATAACATTGATAACACCATTTACTGCTATAATACAGGTAAAACGGAGCCTGTGAGTTGCCATTTGTCAGTTTAATAATGGAAATCCAATCAACAGTAAGATTTCTCCGCATTTACCTTCTTCTCAAGTTACCAGTGATATGCTGGAGCACTAACTGTAAGTGAGACTGTTAACAGCCCGCAATGATGAGTGACAGGGTGCATCTGGATGGGTGATTTGCACAGGCACTATATTTGTCCCAACTACACTGCAGGACATTGAAATTGAGGCCCACCTGTGCAAAGAGCTCAAATGTGCTTGAAAGATTACAAGCAGAGGGCTGGAGAGGAGAGAACAATGTTTGTGTTCTGGCGTTCAGCTTAACCTTTTGAAGTCCTGTTCACTGCAGGATTGGAGAGCTCTTGCTATATTAAAATAACAGATCACAAACTCCCTGCCATGGGACTGAGGTACAGGCTTGCTTTGCAGCTTGGTGATTTACGCCTTATCTGGGGAGCAGAGAGCAGCTGTCCTCTTCACTCATTAATACTTTGCTTTGAGCATCCATCATGCTCAGGGGGTTTTTGGTGGAGAGAAGCAGCTGTTCCACATATCCTGCCTACAGGCATGTATCACTGTTGAATACACACTATTTGCTTGTCTGGAAAAACACTATATCGCATTGTGTAGCAGAGCCAGAAACTCTTTATAGTGCCTGAGATTCATTGCACTCATCTCAGGATGTAACAATTCACACACACAAAGCAATTATTAATGCCATTCATTTACATTTACAGTATTTAGCAGACAACCTCATCGAGACTGACTGCCAGCTGAGCTGAACAGTTGACGTTTAGGGGCTCTTTTAAGGTCCCAACAGTGGCAGCTGAGGTTTCAAGAACTTTAAAGTAACTTTATAAGTAATACTTTGCCATGTCAAGAACTTGGAATTATTCCAACAATGGACAGATTAGATTTTTTTTAGTATCTATTACACTGGTGCCTATTCATTTTAATAGGACTTGTCCATTGGAGAATTGTCCACCAGGATGAGGGGTTCTGGGTGCTGCAATATCATGTGCATGGTGATTTATTTCTTGGGAGCATAATCTGAGCCACTGAGATGCAATCAAGCTGTAAATACCAACTGGCTGATGACAACACAAGACAGAAAGAAATAAACTGCTTTGTTAATGTCTTATGTGCATTCCCAAGTCAAACTGGAAATGAGCATGCTGTGTATTGCTGTGGTCCTCAATATTCATGGGCTGTGTTAAGCTTCAGTACTATAAACCTGTTTTATTTAACCTTAAATATGTTATACAATGTACGTTTTACAATATTTAACCACTAAGACTTGGGTTATACAAAAAGTTCAGAAACACGAACCTAGTAAAATGTTACTAGGGAAGTATACTAAGAAATAATAATTTTAATGTCTGCAACCTCCTTAAACATGCACATTTACCCACTAACATACTGCTCATTTACTGGAAAGGGGTTAGGTGTGAACACAGAACTGAACACCATGATTCAGGTAAATTGAGCCTGTAATTTAATTAATCAAAACCTAGTACAAGCCAATGTAAGCTTCCTAGACAAAAATCCAGTAGCAGTGTTTTATAGTCCAATCTCAGTAGCTCGAATAGCTGGATGAGTGTTGCAGAAATTGTCTGATGGTAGACAGGGTCTGAAGTGTTTGCAGAACACAAAAAATTCAGTACCATCAGAGGTAGTGTTGTGCAAACTGGGTTGGAAGAAATCACACAGTGCCAAAATCTATGTAGCTGAATTTTGGATGTGTTTTAAACTGCAGTACCCCATGATGGGTACCTACAAACAAACTCTAGCAGAACTGCACACACATTTAGTGAAAGAGTTTCTAAAACTGACATGAAATCAATAGCAGGACATCCTTATCTGACAGGTATGCTGCTGTTATTAATGACACTTGCCTGTGGAGCTTACTGACTGATAAGATGCTCTGATGACAAAAACTGACATTGAGAGGAGTATATATTCAACAAGGAAGCTGAAAACCAGTCCTGCTATCTATAGGTATTTCCTGCTATCTAGAGACTGTATCATATAAAGTATTTTAACCCATTTAATCCCATAAGTCAAAATAGTGACCATAAACAAAAAGTTGTTATAATGCACAAAAAATGGATTTTCCAGCAAAGAATATGTGTCTCAATGAAATATGTTCAGTACCACTAATTTAGTGTAAATTCTCTCATTATCAGAGCTGTATACGTCCTTGTTGAGTCACGAGAAGAGGATGACTGCATCAAAGCTCTCAAACAAAAGTTTAGTAAAGTATATAAACATAAAGACATAACATTTACATTTACAGCATTTAGCAGACGCCCTTATCCAGAGCGACTTACAATTGATACAGTCTTACAATCCAAGCAATTGTGGGTTAAGGGCCTTGCTCAACGACCCAACAGTGGCAGCTTGGCAGAGGTGGGATTTGAACCCTGGACCTTCTGGTCCATAGTCCAGTACCTTACCCGCTAGGCTACTACAGTCCTAACAAAGATTTTTGTGTTCAGTGTGGTCATGGAATAAGCAAACATGTCGTGAGTCTTTCCACTGTTGCCATTAGCTTGCTCAGTGAAGACACAGCTAGGTATTTGTATATCTGAGACCATAACACATTGGAGCTAGGAACACACATGCATATTTCTTGTTCTACCTAACTCTGTTCTAGCTCTATTCTGGACTTTCTTGTAGTTTCACTTTGAGTCGAGTTCCGTATATGTTGATTCAAGTTGACCACTGAGATAACATTGCAGTCACCCCTCAAAGTGAGAACGACGCTGTCCTTAGTGACTGTGGCAGCAGTGGGTCAGATATGGAGTATGAAGGGAGAACCAGGCTGTTGAATGCAACTTTCCTTCAAAATCATTAGCAAGAAGTAAGGAAATGTCACTGCTTGCTGCTTAAGTGAAACAGGGAAATTCACGATGATAAAATCACAACGACACAACAACGTTCCAAAACACATTGCATGTACAACAGTACATGTTCAAATCTTCAGTAAAGTTAGAATATGACCGTTTCCATGCGTGTTACACTAAAATGACAATGATGAACGGTTTGTAAATGTATAAGGGTTTGTGATAGGTAAAGCAATCACACTATAACATGATAGAGTATTCTAGTGACACTGCTACAACTGGGCTACATAAGCATTTTGATGACTGCATAGGAGAACTGTTTTAATTCAGTACACAGCACTAGCCAACACAATTGTGACTGACCTTAAAAGACAGTGCTTCACCTTCTTTTCTGTGAAATTTTAAAAAGACATGGTGATTTCAAAGGGTAGCCTAGGGAGTAAGGTACTGGACTATGGACCACAAGGTCCAGGGTTCAAATCCCACCTCTGCCAAGCTGCCACTGTTGGGTCCTTGAGCAAGGCCCTTAACCCACAATTGCTTGGATTGTAAGATTTTACCAATTGTAAGTCGCTCTGGATAAGGG